>JZKD02S0315056.1:294166-315017 GCA_000966675.3 Picea glauca
TCCTTATTACATTTTATGGATGCTAAAATAGTAAATAGTAACAGTTGGAGCCTCACCCTGAGGGGATCAAGAGAGTGAAACCTATGACCTCCCCAACTTATCACTAGAGGAGAGATATCACATATGGCTCAACACCACTTGAGCTAACCCTAAGGGCTTGATCAACTTCCTATTTGTATTCTAGAACACATTGTTAACATTTATTTTTAGTGAGTACTTCCCAAACTTTTGGTGTTTAATTCCATGTACATATTCCTAGGTAAATCCATTTGTATACCACCTCATGGTTGTTTTTGTTAAGAAAAATAACCTAATTACATCTTTAACTAATTTGTTTGTCTACCATTACAAGGAGTTGGTCATTATGTAACTTATTTGTAACTATATATTATAACTATACATTCATATTAATATACAATACATATCAATAGTGTTGTGTGTTGTAACAATTTGTCTCTTCGTATTTCTTTACATGGTATTAGACCGGGTTTGGGCCTCACTCCATCACTAGAGGGCTAAGGGACCTAAGGATATGGAAGTCTCTCCCATTAAGAAAAGAGGAATCATTGTTGGAACTGTCGTTGCATAGTAGAGGAAGAACAATGAGGAATAAGTTGCATGTCTAACCCATGCAGAGGAAGAGCAACAAATCCCCCAAGATGGCCAGTTGCGAGTTCTCATATGTTTGAGAGTTGATAAACCTTTGTGGAGGTTGGGTTTAATAATATTTAAGGAACCTTGAGCATAAGACCCGAACAAGGGTTTTTCTTCCTAAGAGCTCAAATTTGGTAACGACATAAACCTTATTCGATTTTGATAAAGTTTTTTCGAATTTTGAAACTTCCACCTAGATAATTTATTTTTATGAAAAATATTAGATTGGGGAAAACTTATCTATCTATCTATCTATCTATCTATCTATCTATCTATCTATATATATATAAAGGATCAAGTTTGTGGAAATAAGGTATAGGAGAAAAAATGGGTGGAGAGATAAAGGAAAGGAAAGGTATATGGTTTTCTTATAATTATTTTTTACTATATGTACAACAACCACATAACGTGTAAAGAAATAAAAAGAAGTGAATCGAAAGTTAAAAGTGAGTGAAAATAAGTGTTTTTCACAAACTATCAAATATGCTTTGTTGGACAACAATGAAAGAATAAACGATTTCATGTGCTATCAAATTGCAATGGATATATGTAGAGTGACATATGTAAATGTGATGTTTGAAGTGGAAGTGGATGGAATTCTCAAAATTTTTGGGAACAAACAAACAATTTGTTTGTTGAAGTATGCATTTGGTTGAAAGCATGTTTAGTGTTTTGAATTGTTGATTGTGAGAATTGCTATAGATTTTTAATGATGAAAATAACTTTAATGCTTTGGTAATGTGAAAACATGTTTAAGTTTTTTCATGTTTTGGGATTGGAAATGTACAAAGGTATTGAGCTTAGCTAACTCAATATGGATGTAGTTATCTTGTTATAATTAGCTACTCTAACAAATGATAGGTAAAGCATGGAAATTCAAGACGTTGAATCAAGATTATGAAGACGAAGATTGATATGCCTTGTATGTGAATGACTTCAAAAAGAATACCAAATAAGAGTCGATAGATGAAGAAGGGTATTTCCATAAGAGTCACCATGGAGTGAATAGTCTACAAGAGTAAGAGTGTGGCTTCCAAGGAAAAAAAGCTGCAAGATATAAGTAAAATCCTCTTCAGAGTTGAAGAGCCTCTTCTATTGTTGAAGAGAAAGTATAGCTTAATTTGAGACATTCTATGGACAATGTTCCAACATTATTGACCAAAATTGAAGTGTATTTTCGAGGGTATGGAAGCAATAACTATGTGAAAAATCTACGAGAAGACAGAAAGACAAAGTCGAGAAGCCACCAAGAAGTGAGAAGCTTAAGACTGAAGAAGATGGGAGAAGTCGAGAAGCCATGAAGAAGGAATTACCCAGATAGGTGAAGAGACATAAATAAAAAGTGGAGCGAAGAAGGAAGATACCCAAACAGACTTAGAGACTAATTGCAACAAAAAAATTGGTTTTAAGTCACCAACAAATATAAGAATTCTGAAATTGAGCAAGATGACTACCCAAATATGAAATGTTGTAATGAGGGGGTGCATGATAGGTTATACCCAACACCCCAGATTTTTTGGTCCAAATTTGTAAGCCTTGTCATAAGAAAGTTGTATTCCCCAAATCTTTAGTAATCCATGATTGAGTCATGCCTACAAAGATTAATATGTGATCATGTAGCATGTATCCCTAGTTTCAAGTAGTTTGAATCCATGTCTATGGGAGGGTTGGGATGCCAATTTGTGGAATGAACCACTAGGCTAGGTATGAGGGTGTGAGGTGTACTCTATGCTAGCTTGATGTTGAAAAGTCGAGGAATGTGCATATTTCTTTATAGTTTTGGATCGATTCCTTTACAAGGAACCCTCACCTTCATTACAACCATCTTTCTCTCACTTTGAGAATTTAGAGTTTTCAACGAATACCAATGGAGATTCAAATTGGCTTCCATGCCCGTGTCAATTTCAAAAATAATGGAGAACACATAGATTAATAAAAATGACCCATTTCTTTGAATGTTGGAAAGTTATGGAAAATGTAATCTACCATCTATAATCCCATTTATTTTACAAAATGAATGATCAAATTTGGTTTGTATTGTTCTAATATTTTTTTAACAAATTACAAATCTACACAATGTTTTGGCCACAGAGTTATGTGATAACATACAAATGCATTTCAACTCAGATAAAAAAGATCATAGAAGCTCCAAAAAATAATAACAATTTTATGTTGCAACAACTTACTTTGTCAATATGTTCTACAAATATTATTTGTCCTTTTGGATTGTATGCTCTCATGCCTTTATTATTAATGCGAGTGGCATTCTATGGCTACCACAAGGTATGTCACACCTTGGGACATAACTTTACTGGAGAACTTGGAAGGAAATATCAAACAACATTCACAGTTTTTATTGGATGGTTCTATTCTTCAAGAGGTGGAGTCTAATCTCATTAATCTGGAATTAGAGAGGAATAAGCTTCTGAAAGAACATGAGGATTCATAGCGACTTCGGAGTCAGGCTATTTGTGTTTAGAGCCGAGATAAAATTATTAAGTTATTTCATCAATTTTCTAATAATAGGAGAAAAAGTAAACATATATGGGAGATTCGTGATGACAATGAGACTATTCATAAAGTCTAGGAGGTGATAATCACGGAGGCAGAGAATTATTTAAAGAATTTCTTTAAAACACAAGATAATTCTCACACAATAGAATAGGTTGGGGTGGCAGGCCTCTTTACAAGATTGATAAATGAGGAAGAAACGAGAGATGTCTATGAACTAGTTTCGTTGAAGGAAGTAAAATTGGTTTTAACCCTGTTTAAAAAAGACAAAAGTCCAGGGCCTGATGGCTGGACGATGGATTTCTTATTACACTTCTTTGATTTAGTGATTGAGGACCTTCTAGCGATGGTAATGGATGCTTGGTCAAATGGGAAAATTGCAAGAAGCATAAACTCTAACATTTTAGCTCTAATCCCAAAGTCAATAAACCAATAAATTATGGGGATTATAGACCTATTTCTTTGCGTAATATGGTTTATAAATTAATTTCCAAAGTAATAGTGGTTTGGATTAATTTTTTTTTTTATCAAAGGCTCTTTCGGTAGAGCAATTGGGCTTCCTGGAAGGATGCCATATCCATGATGCAATTGGAACAACAAATGAGTGCATACATAGTATCGAAAAGAAAAATTTGAAAGCCCTTATTCTGAAGTTAGACATACAGAAAGATTATGATTTCATTAAATGGGATTTACTAAGGTTGATTTTAATCCAAGTGGGGTTTGAAACACAATTTACAAACTGGATTATGGCTTGTGTGGATTCTGCATCCTTCATAGTATTAATTAATGGGGAGGCCACAGACTTCTTCAAAAGTGGTAGAGGACTTCGACATGGGTTCTCTCTGTCACCTTTTTTGTTTATTTTGGTGATGGAGAGTCTGAGCCTATTATTAAAATCAAGCCAACAAGAAGTAATCTTAACATGCATCAAAGTTTCCAGACTTACAAAAATCCTTCACCTTTTTTTTGTTGATGATGTATTACTTCTAAAAAATTCTTCCATGCAGGAGTAGAATAGATGAAGAGTCTTATAAAAAAAAATTGTTTGGCTTCAGGTTTAAGGGTAAATTCATCAAAGTCGTCTGTGCATTATACAAGACTATCATAGACAAAACTTTCTCCTTTCAAGCTTATCCTTTCATATAACTTCACAGATCTCTCTCTTGTCTTCAAATATCTTAGATATTTCCTAAAGGAATGATTAAATAAAACAAAATACTCGTTGTGGCTCTTAGCAAAAGTGGAAAAGAAGATCAATCATTGGAGCTATAGGTGGCTATCCTTGGGTGGTATGTATACTCTTTGCAAGTTTTTTATGGAAAGTCAACCCATATATTGATTATCTCTTGCTTCAATTATGTTTTCCATTATAAACAAATTAAGGAAATTACTTTATAATTTTCTATGGAATGAGAGTGGTGAATCTCATCATTACCATCTCTGTCGTTGGGAGACTATAGCTCAACCAAAACATAATGGTGGTTGGGTGTAATGTTCCCAAGCCAAGGTGCCAAGAACATTGCGTTTTTCATGTGTTTTTAACAATTTTCTGATTATGGAATTTTGTCAAAAACTTTGCAGATTTATGTCTCATGAGTTGCGCTTGGGTTTATAATGATTATTTAATGAGTGTTTGAAGAAACCAATCAAAGAATATATATAAATGGAGTATACTCAACAAGATGCAAGATCAACAATACAAGAAATAGCCATAAATANATAGATTAATAAAAATGACCCATTTCTTTGAATGTTGGAAAGTTATGGAAAATGTAATCTACCATCTATAATCCCATTTATTTTACAAAATGAATGATCAAATTTGGTTTGTATTTTTCTAATTTTTTTTTAACAAATTACAAATCTACACAATGTTTTGGCCACAGAGTTATGTGATAACATACAAATGCATTTCAACTCAGATAAAAAAGATCATAGAAGCTCCAAAAAATAAAATAACAATTTTATGTTGCAACAACTTACTTTGTCAATATGTTCTACAAATATTATTTGTCCTTTTGGATTGTATGCTCTCATGCCTTTATTATTAATGCAAGTGGCATTCTATGGCTACCACAAGGTATGTCACACCTTGGGACATAACTTTACTGGAGAACTTGGAAGGAAATATCAAACAACATTCACAGTTKTTATTGGATGGTTCTATTCTTCAAGAGGTGGAGTCTAATCTCATTAATTTGGAATTAGAGAGGAATAAGCTTCTGAAAGAACATGAGGATTCATAGCGACTTCGGAGTCAGGCTATTTAGGTTTAGAGCCGAGATAAAATTATTAAGTTATTTCATCAATTTTCTAATAATAGGAGAAAAAGTAAACATATATGGGAGATTCGTGATGACAATGAGACTATTCATAAAGGCTAGGAGGTGATAATCGCAGAGGCAGAGAATTATTTAAAGAATTTCTTTAAAACACAAGATAATTCTCACACAATAGAATAGGTTGGGGTGGCAGGCCTCTTTACAAGATTGATAAATGAGGAAGAAGCGAGAGATGTCTATGAACTAGTTTCGTTGAAGGAAGTAAAATTGGTTTTAACCCTGTTTAAAAAAGACCAAAGTCCAGGGCCTGATGGCTGGACGATGGATTTCTTATTACACTTCTTTGATTTAGTGATTGAGGACCTTCTAGCGATGGTGATGGATGCTCGGTCAAATGGGAAAATTGCAAGAAGCATAAACTCTAACATTTTAGCTCTGATCCCAAAGTCAATAAACCAATAAATTATGGGGATTACAGACCTATTTCTTTGCGTAATATGGTTTATAAATTAATTTCCAAAGTAATAGTGGTTCGGATTAATTTTTTTTTTATCAAAGGCTCTTTTGGTAGAGCAATTGGGCTTCCTGGAAGGATGCCATATCCATGATGCAATTGGAACAACAAATGAGTGCATACATAGTATCGAAAAGAAAAATTTGAAAGCCCTTATTCTGAAGTTAGACATACAGAAAGATTATGATTTCATTAAATGGGATTTACTAAGGTTGATTTTAATCCAAGTGGGGTTTGAAACACAATTTACAAACTGGATTATGGCTTGTGTGGATTCTGCATCCTTCATAGTATTAATTAATGGGGAGGCCACAGACTTCTTCAAAAGTGGTAGAGGACTTCGACATGGGTTCTCTCTGTCACCTTTTTTGTTTATTTTGGTGATGGAGAGTCTGAGCCTATTATTAAAATCAAGCCAACAAGAAGTAATCTTAACATGCATCAAAGTTTCCAGACTTACAAAAATCCTTCACCTTTTTTTTGTTGATGATGTATTACTTCTAAAAAATTCTTCCATGCAGGAGTAGAATAGATGAAGAGTCTTATAAAAAAAAATTGTTTGGCTTCAGGTTTAAGGGTAAATTCATCAAAGTCGTCTGTGCATTATACAAGACTATCATAGACAAAACTTTCTCCTTTCAAGCTTATCCTTTCATATAACTTCACAGATCTCTCTCTTGTCTTCAAATATCTTAGATATTTCCTAAAGGAATGATTAAATAAAACAAAATACTCGTTGTGGCTCTTAGCAAAAGTGGAAAAGAAGATCAATCATTGGAGCTATAGGTGGCTATCCTTGGGTGGTATGTATACTCTTTGCAAGTTTTTTATGGAAAGTCAACCCATATATTGATTATCTCTTGCTTCAATTATGTTTTCCATTATAAACAAATTAAGGAAATTACTTTATAATTTTCTATGGAATGAGAGTGGTGAATCTCATCATTACCATCTCTGTCGTTGGGAGACTATAGCTCAACCAAAACATAATGGTGGTTGGGTGTAATGTTCCCAAGCCAAGGTGCCAAGAACATTGCGTTTTTCATGTGTTTTTAACAATTTTCTGATTATGGAATTTTGTCAAAAACTTTGCAGATTTATGTCTCATGAGTTGCGCTTGGGTTTATAATGATTATTTAATGAGTGTTTGAAGAAACCAATCAAAGAATATATATAAATGGAGTATACTCAACAAGATGCAAGATCAACAATACAAGAAATAGCCATAAATACCTTAGATCTGATTTATTAATAATAGATCTTTGACCTCATACAAAATGGTGTAGATCTCGAATACATATAAGTGAATAGAGTGTTGGGTTGATAAATCCTCCAAGATACAAGAGAAAAGAATATATAGGCTTCCAAAATCCTCTCTAAGCTATAGACCAAAAAATCAGATGAACCAACTCATAACCTGACTGAAATGTGATGATCTTCCTAGCACAATGTGCCCCTCACTGAATGACTGGAACCCCAATAATTCGGTCCCCTAGTGGATGACCTCCAAATACCACAAAATCACCCCCACAATGTATATTGGGGTCTAAAAATGACATGCAAAGAAAATTCAAGATCAACCTCACAAATACAACCTCCCAACTCAATGTCTCCTAAGGGAGAGTTGTGCCCCCCCTTTAGAAACCCTCTCAAACCACAACAAATGAATCATCAAGAGAAATCCTCCTCCAATGGCTGCAAAAGGACACTATAATGATAGATATGGCTCCTAGAACAATAATGGCCATAGATATGAACCCATCAAAGAAAAATGAGCTTCCCTTCCTAAATTGATGTGCCCCTCCTGCTGAAACCCTCACTGATGTGCACCTCCTCTTCCTGAACTTGTAGAATGCACCCTTGACTGGATATATCTGGTGTAGAATGGTGAGGGAGGGATATTACACCTCAGTGACCAAGATTGGATCAATATAGGTGGGATTTTTCACCACCGAGCTGATCTCTAGGGTTTGTTAAGTCAAAACCCTCAAAACCCCCAAGTGCATGGGCTCACTAGCAAGAAGCAAGATATCAAAATGATAAACAACATGAATGAGAGAATAGATGCCCTTGTCTCTCTTTTATTCTTCATGCTCACCTTGTCTCTCCAAAGTGACTTTAACTTTATTAATTATTAATTAATTAATTAAATCACTTTAATTAATCAATTAACCATTTTACCTCTGAAAAGTACCTTATCTCTCATTGTGGCTTCCCTAGCCACTGAAATTCACTTCTCATCATCTTATATTGTAGTGTTGTTCCTCCCAATTCTAATGAGCTATTACACTAAGAGGTTCCTCCAAGTATTATTCCCAATATGACCTCCTTAGTGAATTTAATTAACTTATAGCCCAAAATAACTCAAAATCATGGAAATCGTCGGAATGCAACAAAACCAAATCCAAGCTATGAGGAATGGATCGTAATGATGAAATGATATGAGTGATGCAAGCTAGACCCCAAAATAGCCCTCAATATTCCTTTACTTGCTATAACCTTCATCTGGCCACTTTGGTCATCATAACACTCTGTAATATAATGATGTCCCAAAGTGGGGACATTACATTGGGGATTTCGTAATATATTTTCTTTCAGCAAAGCTCTCATTGCGACGACTTTTTGGCGAGTTTTAAAAAAGGAATAAATATGGAAAAACATTATAAAGGATAAGTATCTCCCTTTCATTATAGTAAAAAATTGGTTCAGATCAGCTACTTTTCATCAGCGTTCGACATCAAAATTTTGGAACAATATTTTAAAGTCTATACATTTGATTACAAATTGGTTGAGATAAAATCCTGGCATGGGTCATCATGGTTCTTGGAAGGGATAGAATTCCGGGGATGGGAAACTCATCCTTTCTTTCTCATTCACTCATTGATATTCTTAGATAGAAACAAATATCATTTTTAGCTCAGGCTTGGAGACAACATGACTAGGAATATTTATTATCTTCTTGGATCAACAGTTTAGACCTGGATATCTCTGTGATCTAGCAGCGAAGTGGGAGCGCTTTCAGCAAGCACTACAAGCCTCGAGATTATCAATCTACGAAAATGAATACGTTGTGTTATGGATTAGGGGTGACTCTTCATGATCCCTCACGATACTTTTTTTTTATGTGGCATTATTATCCACACTAAACTTGTTGACTCATGATGGAGAAAAAGATTTTGGAAATGGGACATTCAACATAAAATGAAGCTCTTTCTGTGGTTGGCAGTAGAGAACAAAATTCTGACCTGGAATAATTTGCAACTTAGAGGATGGATGGGCATGTCCCTTCACTAAGCTTATTTTGAAGAAAATTAAATCTATCAACAAGTACAATCAGGATCGGAAAGGGAATTATTTAGCTTCTTGAGGATGGATGGGCATGTCCCTTCACTAAGCTTATTTCGAAGAAAATTAAATCTATCAACAAGTAAAATCAGGATTGGATAGGGAATTATTTATCTTCTTGTATTACAAACTAGAGAGCGGATAAGATTGTTCCATCCTATTTAGCTGCTCTTATTGTCTGGTTTATTTGGTTAGAAAAAAATTCTTCAATCTTTGAAGGAAAGGAGCCATCCATTCATATGGTTGTTATAAGGACTCTTGGTTATCTAAAAAAACCCATGGTCACAAATATTATTCCTATTATTTGCTCCTGTTTGATAGATCATCCACATGAATTCACTATGGCTTGTTTTGATGGAGCAACCCTTGCAAATGGAAAGTGTAGTGCGGTAGGGGGCATCATATAACTTTTAGCTGCAACAGTTTATAAATGACACTTGAATTGTGGAGAAGGAACCAATACGAAGGCATAGCTAATGGGTGTTTGGGCAACACTTTTTATAGATAATTATGTGTCTATTCACAAGCTTCAGATTCTGGGAGACTCTAAAGTAATCATAGACTGGCTAAATAACAAGAAGACTGGCTAGTTCTATTGAAGGTTGGAAGCAAAGAATCAAGACTTTAAGAATTAATTTTTTGGCCACCATCTTTATTCACATATATAGTGAATTCAACAAGGAGGTGGATGAGGTCTCAAAGAAAGCATTACATGAACCTAAAGGATTTATCTCTCTCCACAAATGTTCAAATGGTATGGAGGGTCAAATATGTCATATTAACATATATTAGCTTGTTATTTACCATCCCTCATTTTTTGTAAAGCTAACACATGTTTGAGTGAAGCCATTCTTTTTTCTAGACTGTGGAGACCTTTTGGTATATAGGTACTAATTTTTTTTTGTAGATTTTTAATGACAAAATCAGAAATATTTCATTCACACATTTCGTCAAACACTTAACAACCTAGAGATAACTGTCTTCATAAATTTCAGAAATGCATACCCACATTCAAAAATTTCCATAAGCAAAAATACACATTGCTAAGAAAAATATGCAACGAAAATACACAGTGGACAACAACCCATAACTCACAGAAATTTAGGCAAATGGCAGGGAAAACCCCAATGTGGGGAAACCCAACGAGAGAAGAGATATTATTATTTTGCTTCAANCTTAGATCTGATTTATTAATAATAGATCTCTGACCTCATACAAAATGGTGTAGATCTCGAATACATATAAGTGAATAGAGTGTTGGGTTGATAAAGCCTCCAAGATACAAGAGAAAAGAATATACAGGCTTCCAAAATCCTCTCTAATCTATAGACCAAAAAATCAGATGAACCAACTCATAACCTGACTGAAATGTGATGATCTTCCTAGCACAATGTGCCCCTCACTGGATCACTGAAACCCCAATAATTCGGTCCCCTAGTGGATGACCTCCAAATACCACAAAATCACCCCCACAATGTAGATTGGTGTCTAAAAATGACATGCAAAGAAAATTCAAGATCAATCTCACAAATACAACCTCCCAACTCAATGCCTCCTAAGGGAGAGTTGTGCCCCCCCTTTAGAAACCCTCTCAAACCACAACAAATGAATCGTCAAGAGAAATCCTCCTCCAATGGATGCAAAAGGACACTATAATGATAGATATGGCTCCTAGAACAATAATGGCCATAGATATGAACCCCTCAAAGAAAAATGAGCTTCCCTTCCTGAAGTGATGTGCCCCTCCTGTTGAAACCCTCACTGATGTGCACCTCCTCTTCCTGAACTTGGAGAATGCACCCTTGACTGGATATATCTGGTGTAGAATGGTGAGGGAGGGATATTACACCTCCGTGACCAATATTGGATCAATATAGGTGGGATTTTTCACCACCGAGCTGATCTCTAGGGTTTGTTAAGTCAAAACCCTCAAAACCCCCAAGTGCATGGGCTCACTAGCAAGAAGCAAGATATCAAAATGATAAACAACATGAATGAGAGAATAGATGCCCTTGTCTCTCTTTTATTCTTCATGCTCACCTTGTCTCTCCAAAGTGACTTTAACTTTATTAATTATTAATTAATTAATTAAATCACTTTAATTAATCAATTAACCATTTTACCTCTGAAAAGTACCTTATCTCTCATTGTGGCTTCCCTAGCCACTGAAATTCACTTCTCATCATCTTATATTGTAGTGTTGTTCCTCCCAATTCTAATGAGCTATTACACTAAGAGGTTCCTCCAAGTATTATTCCCAATATGACCTCCTTAGTGAATTTAATTAACTTATAGCCCAAAATAACTCAAAATCATGGAAATCGTCGGAATGCAACAAAACCAAATCCAAGCTATGAGGAATGGATCGTAATGATGAAATGATATGAGTGATGCAAGCTAGACCCCAAAATAGCCCTCAATATTCCTTTACTTGCTATAACCTTCATCTGGCCACTTTGGTCATCATAACACTCTGTAATATAATGATGTCCCAAAGTGGGGACATTACATTGGGGATTTCGTAATATATTTTCTTTCAGCAAAGCTCTCATTGCGACGACTTTTTGGCGAGTTTTAAAAAAGGAATAAATATGGAAAAACATTATAAAGGATAAGTATCTCCCTTTCATTATAGTAAAAAATTGGTTCAGATCAGCTACTTTTCATCAGCGTTCGACATCAAAATTTTGGAACAATATTTTAAAGTCTATACATTTGATTACAAATTGGTTGAGATAAAATCCTGGCATGGGTCATCATGGTTCTTGGAAGGGATAGAATTCCGGGGATGGGAAACTCATCCTTTCTTTCTCATTCACTCATTGATATTCTTAGATAGAAACAAATATCATTTTTAGCTCAGGCTTGGAGACAACATGACTAGGAATATTTATTATCTTCTTGGATCAACAGTTTAGACCTGGATATCTCTGTGATCTAGCAGCGAAGTGGGAGCGCTTTCAGCAAGCACTACAAGCCTCGAGATTATCAATCTACGAAAATGAATACGTTGTGTTATGGATTAGGGGTGACTCTTCATGATCCCTCACGATACTTTTTTTTTATGTGGCATTATTATCCACACTAAACTTGTTGACTCATGATGGAGAAAAAGATTTTGGAAATGGGACATTCAACATAAAATGAAGCTCTTTCTGTGGTTGGCAGTAGAGAACAAAATTCTGACCTGGAATAATTTGCAACTTAGAGGATGGATGGGCATGTCCCTTCACTAAGCTTATTTTGAAGAAAATTAAATCTATCAACAAGTACAATCAGGATCGGAAAGGGAATTATTTAGCTTCTTGAGGATGGATGGGCATGTCCCTTCACTAAGCTTATTTCGAAGAAAATTAAATCTATCAACAAGTAAAATCAGGATTGGATAGGGAATTATTTATCTTCTTGTATTACAAACTAGAGAGCGGATAAGATTGTTCCATCCTATTTAGCTGCTCTTATTGTCTGGTTTATTTGGTTAGAAAAAAATTCTTCAATCTTTGAAGGAAAGGAGCCATCCATTCATATGGTTGTTATAAGGACTCTTGGTTATCTAAAAAAACCCATGGTCACAAATATTATTCCTATTATTTGCTCCTGTTTGATAGATCATCCACATGAATTCACTATGGCTTGTTTTGATGGAGCAACCCTTGCAAATGGAAAGTGTAGTGCGGTAGGGGGCATCATATAACTTTTAGCTGCAACAGTTTATAAATGACACTTGAATTGTGGAGAAGGAACCAATACGAAGGCATAGCTAATGGGTGTTTGGGCAACACTTTTTATAGATAATTATGTGTCTATTCACAAGCTTCAGATTCTGGGAGACTCTAAAGTAATCATAGACTGGCTAAATAACAAGAAGACTGGCTAGTTCTATTGAAGGTTGGAAGCAAAGAATCAAGACTTTAAGAATTAATTTTTTGGCCACCATCTTTATTCACATATATAGTGAATTCAACAAGGAGGTGGATGAGGTCTCAAAGAAAGCATTACATGAACCTAAAGGATTTATCTCTCTCCACAAATGTTCAAATGGTATGGAGGGTCAAATATGTCATATTAACATATATTAGCTTGTTATTTACCATCCCTCATTTTTTGTAAAGCTAACACATGTTTGAGTGAAGCCATTCTTTTTTCTAGACTGTGGAGACCTTTTGGTATATAGGTACTAATTTTTTTTTGTAGATTTTTAATGACAAAATCAGAAATATTTCATTCACACATTTCGTCAAACACTTAACAACCTAGAGATAACTGTCTTCATAAATTTCAGAAATGCATACCCACATTCAAAAATTTCCATAAGCAAAAATACACATTGCTAAGAAAAATATGCAACGAAAATACACAGTGGACAACAACCCATAACTCACAGAAATTTAGGCAAATGGCAGGGAAAACCCCAATGTGGGGAAACCCAACGAGAGAAGAGATATTATTATTTTGCTTCAATAAAGTTCAAAATAGCATCAATAACACTTTTCAGCCAAGAGAAATACCTCTTACAACACAAAATTTGTCCCCCACAAATCTATCTTGAAAACCGTGCCATAGTCCGTACAACTGTATGGATTTGCTGAAAGTTGGCACCTTGAAATTTGTGCCACTACAGGCAGTTGTACCTTGCCTTCTGTATGGCCATCCTCCTTCAGAAAATTCTTCAAGGGATACCTCGAAAACCATGCCCAAGCTTGCCTCGATTTTCATGCCTCAAGAATGTTGTTGTACGACATGTACAGATCTGTATAGTATGACTTGTCCCAACAAATATCACTGCAGCAAATCAAAACAGAAAATGCCTCCTTGGGATTTGCACCCTAGCTCTCTTGGGAATTGTGCCCTTCTTGATGCTCACTTTCCTCTCTCAAGCAATCTCTCTAACTCAACTCCTCTTATCTTCTCTGGTGTGTTCTTCTCACATCACTAAGAATGTATATGTACTCTTCTCTTTTCCCAAGAAACCCTAACTTACATAACCAAATCAATCTAATGGCTATCATAAGTCTAATCTGAGGGCTCATATTTAATGCTCCTCATTAATTACAAAATAAGTAATAAATGCTCATTAAATACTTTTTGGGTCCCACAACTTAAAATCACTTTCAGTTGTAAAGTACATTCACTTTATAAAAGCACTTTATTTAAAAAGTCACTTTACAAATAAAACATGTCTAGGAAATATGAATTTATGTCCCCCCATGAAAAAACACAAAAACATGAATGAGGACATCCCTTATTACATTTCGACACTCCCTCTTAATGAGGGATGTACTCGCTTCCATCTCCATCATCTGGTTCCATCACACTATGCTCTGTAGGAGCTCCCTCTGAACCTAGAGCCATCCGCAACACCTACACAGAACTCAAACTAGAAGATCTTCTCTTGGCAACCTCTTGGAACCTTGAGCTCACTTCATCTTGAGCATTGGTTTGCTCAACCTGGATGAGCCTTCTTCCAGTTCTCAAAAGAGACTCGCTCTCTTCTCTCAGAATGCAAGACTGATATCTTGGCACCACCACAGTCTCAGAAGCCTCTTCACTCTCCTCATCCAATGCTAAATCATACATCAAAGGTTGTTCTCTCAACATATACAACCTATTCACCTGGTTACTGATCAGCTGCAACTCTACCAGGTCCACTCACTCTCTATAGATAAAGACATGTTACCTCTTGAACAATACACAATATCCTACATCCTCTAAGGCTAAGACTGAAAGAAAGTTAACACTCAACCTTGGAACAAAGAGAACTCCATCAATCTCCAAGTGTCCCCCAAACTCAAGTTGGAATTTGACATTCCCAACTCCACGTACAACTCTCATCATACCACCTTCATTTAGCACCTATCAGCTAGTACCAATTTCTATGAAGTATGGGAATACTCACCAGATTCCCGTCATGTGGTTAGAGGCTCCGCTATCCACAATCCATCTTACATCACATCCGAATCCTCCACTGCCGACACTAGAAACTAGGGTAACCAAAGAAAATTCACTATCGAACTTTGAAGAAAAGTCCTCTATGGTTGTTGTAGCAACTGTCTCAGGCCCCTCTGACTTCTTCTTCCTCTCAGGACAATGAGAGGCAAGGTGCCCCAACTGGTTACAACAAAAGCATCTAAATTTACCCAAGTCCCTCCCAGAACTTACTTTCTTCTTCCTCTTTTCCACAAGAAAAAAATTCTCATCAGCTTTGTTTGTCTTCTGATCACTGCTTTGAGATCTTTCTCGGATCTCCTCGTGAGTGAAATCATCCCATAGTCTGCTCCAATTTGGTAGATGCTCACGACCCACCATGCACTTCACGAAGACTTCCCAATCTTTGGTGAAGCCATTTAAGGCTATCCTCACCAACTCAGAATTCGAAATGATCTCTCCAACATCAACCAGCTCATCTTTATCTTGAGCCACCCAAGTAAGATAAGAAGGGGCACTCTCCTCCTTACCCATCTTGGTATCATGCAACTTAGCCTTCAAGGCTATTTTCCATTTCTTGTTCTTCGCCTCAAACAAGTTCTTAAGTGCATCCCACATCTCCTTGGTAGCCTTTTTCTCAACCAAGTGTGGGATAAGGTGATCCTTCACCCCATCCAGAATAATCCTTTGAGCTTTGGCTTCCTTGACCTCATGTAATTCCAAAGCAACAGAATCTGCTATGGGAGCTGCTACAACATAGTTGACATAGCTATAGATCTTGTTCTCCTTGAGAACGACTGACAAACGAACCTTCCACTGCAAGTAGTTGTAAATGCCATCCAATCGATCCTCATATCTAATGCTTGCAGCCATATTACCTGTCACATCTCAAGGAAAACAATCACACCCTTTTCCCCAAAAGTCACACTGACCACTGTCACTCACAGCCCAAGCTCTGATACCATGTAGATTTTTAATGACAAAATCAGAAATATTTCATTCACACATTTCATCAAACACTTAGGAACCTAGAGATAATTGTTTTCATAAATTTCAGAAATGCATACCCACATTCAGAAATTTCCATAAACAAAAATACACATTGCTAAGAAAAATATGCAGCGAAAATACACAGTGGACAACAACCCATAACTCACAGAAATTTAAGCAAATGCCAGGGAAAACCCCAATGTGGGGAAACCCAATGAGAGAAAGAGATATTATTATTTTTCTTCAGGAAAGGTTAGAACAACATCAATAACACTTTTCAGCCAAGAGAAATACCTCTTACAACACAATATTTGTCCCCCACAAATCTGTCTTGAAAACTGTGCCACAGTCCATACAGCTATATGGATTTGATGAAAGTTGGCACCTCGAAATTCATGCCACAATAGGCAGTTGTACCTTGCCTTATGCACGACCATCCTCCTGCAGAAAAATCTTCAAGGGCTGCCCCGAAAATTGTGCCCAAGCTTGTCTCAATTTTCGTGCCTCAAGAATGTTGTTGTACGGGCTATACAGATTCATACAGTACAACCTGTCCCAACAAATATCACTGTAGTAAATCAAAACAGAAAATTTGTCCTTGGGATTTGCACCCTAGCTCTCTTGGGAATTGTTCCCTTCTTGATGATCACTTTCCTCTCTCAAGCAATCCCTCTAACTCAACTCCTCTCGTCTTCTTCGGTGTGTTCTTCTCACATCCCTAAGAATGTATATGTACTTTTCTTTTTCCCAAGAAACCCTAACTTACATAACCAAGTCAATCTAATGGCTCATAAGTCTAATCTGAGGGCTCATATTTAATGCTCCTCATTAATTACAAAATAAGTAATAAATTCTCATTATACTTTTTGGGTCTCACAACTTAAAATCACTTTTAGTTGTAAAGTACATTCACTTTATAAAAACACTTTATTTAAAAAGTCACTTTACAAATAAAACATGTCTAGGAAATATGACTTTATGTCCCCTCCATGACAAAACACAAAAACATGAATGAGAACATCCCTTGTTACATTTCAACATTTTCTTAAATCAAAGAGTTTTGATCCTGTATGGAGCTCTTCTTGGATGTAATTTGAAATTTTTTACAGGATATTAGTGGACAGTTATATGCCCTTACTTTGAAAACAAATATGGTCTAGGGGATGTAAAAAATTATATTTTCTAATATAATTGAGCTAATTTTCTATTGGAAAAAGGTATGTCACACCTTTACATGTTGCACTGTGTAATAATCCCAAAGAATCTTTAGGAAGAGAAAATAGAATCCTTTTCCTTGCCTCCCAAAGGCTAGAAAAAAGAATCTCCATTCTAGTAACTCATTTGTAGAACATCTACGCACGTCAGAGTGGGCTGAGTTTGATTTTTTGTTTTCTGGAGCATACTTAGCAGTTTAGGTTGTCTACTTATTAATTAATAAGAAAGAACACACTGGAGTTTATTTGACATCAACTGGTATTTTTGGAAAAACTGATCTTAATTCGATCTTGATTTTATATTTACCTTGCAATATTTTTTCGTTGAACCAAACTCATGAAAACATCTGCCTGCAGACTACAGGTCCTATTTTGATTTGCTATGCTCATGGGGTATAGATTTCTTAGAAAACAAAATTTTAGTAGACAGACCATTCTACCATAATATTGCAGACATAATGCAAGATAACTACCAAGGTGATAAGAATATGCATATAAATACTTGATGCAGCAGAAGAGAAGCTAATGATGAGCACGCCCTCTCGAAGCACAAACAGATGGAACAACTATGCCAAAGACAATGCATACTTTTAATACAATGGTTTTCCTAATATATGCTTCATACGATATCTATTGTTAAATATATTGTACCCTCAACAGTCTGACTGTACACTGCCAGCTGTACTGGACAGTTGTAGTTTCTATTTGCGTCTTGCTTGAGCATATATAGCTCAACCATCTTACATTGTAACCATCTTCTGAGTTCTGTACTTCTTCATACTTTTCAATATACTATTCTCTTCTCTCTGCATCTCTTTTTGCTTCACAATTTATCATGATATTAGAGCTTCAGAAGTAAGCCTCTTCACATAGTCGGGAGAGCAACACGATCCTCACAGCGCAGAGCTTACACGCATCTTGAGAGCACGCGACACAGTTTTTTCACAAAGCTTGGAGAGTTGGCCGTAATACTCTTTAAAGATCGTCATAACAAGCTTGCAGAGGAAACAGAGTGTACAACGCTTGAAAGATCCTGAACGAAGAGAACGCAGAAGAAGAAATCCCAAAGATTCTTGTAATTTTTTCAAGAATCGTCAAAATTTGACGAAGAAAAGTCGGAGGAGGCGAGAAATTTTAAAGAACTCGAAAATTTCCCTCACAACTGTTAAAGATTGAGACTCATAATGAAGAATTCATGAAATTCTTTCAAATCTTTGAAAGATTCATGAATCTTTTCTTCCGCAGGAGAAAATTCCGTTAAATTCGGGATAGAATGCATCTCAGGCACAAAGAACTGCCACTGAAGCCGTGAAATTCATCCTGCGAATGGTTCCAAGGTGGGAAACCAGATTAGAAGGGACGAGGAGAGCGCAAAAAGGGCGAAGGAATTTCAGCCGTCAGATCTTGCGCAAAGGACCGACAACCATTGGATCAGCGAGAAGGTGCACGAGGTTTAGTCCTCTGCAGTGCACATGAGTGATTTCGACTTGTGAAGCGCGAAATCCTGACGTCACCTTGACCATCCGATCAAGAGACACGTGGCGAGATCCTATCCCATCGCAAAATCGGGAATCGAGAGTTGGAGGAGCGAAAGAATCCTCTCTCCAAAAACTCTGATACGCGAAATCGCGAAATCCCGAAACGATCACAGCCGTCCATCTCATAGGACAGGTGGCAGCAGATTAGCCCATTGGCATATCGGCATTCGGGGTTTCAAGTTGTCAAAGAAACTTGACATCGCAATTCGCGAAATCGCAATACATGATATAATGATAAGATCTCAGCCGTCCGTTTGTTAGGACACGTGGCGAACATCGCAGCGCCCGTCGACATTTCGGCATTCAGGGTTTCAAGTTGTCAAAGAAACTTGACATCGCAACTCATGAAATCGCGATACGTGAAATCTCGATAAGATCCCAGCCGTCCATTTTTTACCAGACACGTGGCAGACATCAAGGGGACCGTCAGCGCATCGACATTCAGGGTTTCACGTTGACAAAGATTTGGAGCATCGGATGTCACGATATCCCGAGGACGGATCAGGACCGTCCATCTATCCTGTACGCATGGCGTAAATTTGAAAGCTCGGAAAAATCTCGATAAGAAAGTTCATCGGCATATCGGGATTCGGCAAATCGGGAAACCTGAGAATGAGTGATCGGGTTTCTTTCCAGTGAAATCCCCAATGCAAATCTAGCCGTCCATCTGTTCAGGACGCGTGGCAGAGATCGAAGCTTTCGGGAAAAGTCCCGATAAGCGACTTCATCGGTTTTTTCGGGATTCGACATCTCGCGGATCCTGGAGACAAGAGGTCTGGGACATAGCATATCACGAAATTGCAAGGAGAGATCACGATCGTCCATCTGTTGAGGACACGTGTTGCAGATCGGAGCCATCGGGAAAAGTCCCGATAGGACAGCGCCATCGAAAAATCGACAATCGCAGAACCGAGGAGACAGACAACCTCGACATCAGAAATCGCGAAATCCCGATTCGCGATATCCCGATACGATCTGGACCGTCCGATCACTGCAGATTTGGACCGTTGAAAAGTCCAAAGGCGATTTTCTCGCATTACGGCGATTTGTAAGCCAAAGAAACGGGAAAAACCCATAGCGCTTTAAAAGAAAGACGCATGGTCACATTGCAAGGAGACCAAAGGGCCAATTCAAGCCCGATAAGCTCCCCTCAGCCATCGGCAAATCGACGTTTCTGAGATCGAAGGTAAATACGAAATTTTCCCTCTATTTTTTCCTGCATTTTTTTTTATATATGGCATTGTCTAGCAATCTGGGACCAACTCAGGGTCCGATTTTTTTGGGAAAGAATTACGAATTTTGGTCTCTTCGGATGAGATCATTCCTGCAAGCACAAGAATGCTGGGAACCAGTGGATCTTGGATATGTGGAACCAGATCCGGACGCCCTCACTGCCATGACAAATGATCAGAGAATTGCTAAGGCAACTCTGAGGACCAAGGAAAACAAAGCAAAATTCTGGATACAGAACTCGGTGGATGATTCGATTTTTTCGAAAATCACAGGCGCTGGTACTTCCAAACAGGCCTGGGACATTCTCAAATCTTCCTACCAAGGAAATGACAGGGTAAAAACAGTTAAACTACAGTCCTTATGGACACAATTCGAGACTCTCAGAATGATAGAGTCCGAAACTGTAGATCAGTTCATGACCAGAGTCATGGGCATCATGAACCAGATCAGACTCATTGGTGAAACCATCATTGATCAACGAATAGTTGAGAAAATTCTCAGAAGTCTTCCCAAGAAATTTGAAATGGTTGTCACAGCCATCCTTGAATCCAAGGATCTGTCAAAATTTTCAACAGATGAACTAATTGGTTCTCTGGTGACACATGAGACAAGACTACATCTCACAGATGAGTCAATCTCCAA
>JZKD02S0315101.1:0-19635 GCA_000966675.3 Picea glauca
TCTTTTTTCACAATTAACAATGCTTTGTCATACTTCTAGTGTCTCCATTTGTCTCAAATTCCTCATTTCTATAATGTGTGAAGGACAGTTAATAGTTACAGATTACTGATTTGTTTTTTTCAAAATAATAATAATAATAATAATAATAATAAATATGACAAATTATTAAAAAAACTCAAATCACTTTAAAATTAAAATGTGTCAAAGTACTAAAGGGGAGAGGGCCATCATATAGGAAATAACTTAATGCACCTATCACTTCCACGAGTCATAAACTCCTAGAGATTACATCACCTTATGATTCCAATTTAATCAAAATCTTTATACCTCCTCTTTTTTCTTATGCCACTACCTCAATAAAATTCCAATATGAGAAAATATGAATTATGCATCATGAATATAATAGTTTGCATGTGCATCACAATATTAGTCATAACGTAAGTTGCCCATGTAATTTGTGATACACATATTGCTCATCGTAAAATGATGAACGTAAAATCAAGGAGGTGTTACCATGTATGTCAAACCAACATAAACTCAATATTATGTCCCAAAAAAAAAAAATAGGGGCTAAGTTTTGTCATTGTGCTAATTTTCCATTTTTTTCCCAAAAAGAGATTAGTTAATTTTTATTTTTTCTTAAAATTCTTCACCTAAATTCTATAGGATAAAATTAATTTACTGTGGCAATTGCCAAATTTTTCTATAAATTATACAATATAGTTAGAAATTTGAATATTTTTACAAAAATATCACCAAACATTTTATAATTGACATTTTAAGAATTAGTAAAATTTGCCAAGATTTCTACACTTTAATAAAAGTATGGATTCTTAAATTTTTTCATGTGAAAACATATCAACATGTTATTCATGACCTAATGATTCTAAATTCTAAATATATCATCAAAATAATAATGCACAATTCACAATGTACTCTAGCCATATGTCATTAAGCTAGATAAGCATGTTCATCAATTTGTCTTGCAATGTGATTCGAAATAATAATAAGGCTTCAAAATATTAATAATAGACATAGAAATCCATGCCACTTATCTTATTTCCTCTAATTGTGTCCCATATCTTAAGCCGCATTATCCTCAACCTAAAACTCATTCTTTCAAGTGAGTAGCACACGATGAAATATGCATTATTAGCCTTACAAGTCCATACTTTTGTAGCAAATTTAAAATGAACAAAGCATGAATTAAAGCATGCAAGAAATTATTTTCATTTGATTTGTGGTAATGATAATAACTATCATTATGGAGTAATTTTAGGTTTTAGGGTTTGAAGGATTAGGGTTTTGGTGGGTTTTCCTTAGGAGCAACTCGTGTTTCTCATTTGAATTGGCTTCCGTGAATTTGCACCAGGATTTAGCAGTAATGGAAACAAATGACATCTCTAAATTGAACTAAAACTAACTTAAAATATCAAAGAAGATAAATTATCATGAAACAAAGAGAAATTGAGGGTTTCAAGGTCTAAGGTTTTTAGGGTGTAGATAGTGGGTTTGTTATAGGAGAATATTTTGTTTTCTTATTTGAAACCTAGAGTAAATTCTGATTTCTTGGACGGAGAGGAAAATCATGTCCTCAATCTTGTACAATACCTATGTGTGGGGATGAATAGGAGAGGATGTCCGAATTTCCTATTTACTCCAGACGAGCCACCATATGATAGAGGTAATATTATCATCGTGTTTTAATAAATATAGTTGCATACGTTTTTGTCTTATTTAATGCACATGTAATTTATTGTAACATTTTGTTTCAATTATTTGATTATTATTGTCTATTGTTTTGCAGATATTGCCACATATGTTGGGGATGAGCCTCCCCAACAGGACAAGGAGATGGATGAGGAAGCTCAAAAACCTTCAGTACAGAGACCTGACATTCCATGCAGGTCAGATAAGAGAGTCCAAATTGAGGTGTTGGATCGCATATATGGTCTAATGGCTAGGCGAGGAGTGGTACTTGTACAGGTTCGAGAGATCTTATGGGTCCTGGAGTTGTCTTGGATATGGGAAACCATTCCTCATGACACGACCTCACTAATGCATCATGTTTTCAGTGCCATCAACCTCATCTAGAGGTTGAGGCCAGATGGTGCTCCCACTTCATTTGGCTCATCTTTTGAGGATGATGCTTCTAATTCCTCCACCACAAGTTATGATCCAACATCTTACAAATGATAAAAATTCAATGAATACAATTCACTTCAAGGGGGGGGAATCCTTTTACCATATATCCAATTCAAAATATAATATGAGATGAGATAAGATGATCCTAAGACTAGGTCTCCTTGGTATATATGTAAAAGACAAAGGGTAGAATTATGATGAAAGGGTGCAATGAAGGGTTCTAGGCTATATACAATTATAACACTAAAATGTAATAATTCAATATCTAGGGATTAATAATGGGTTTTATACATAACATGGGGTTTTTTCTATGGCTTAACATGACTCTCCCTTTCAAGCAAGTGTTGTTCTCAACACTTGACTAACCATGGGTGTTTCTGCAAGAAGAACTCATCTTCCTATGTTGCCTCTTCCATTGGCAGGTTCTTCCATTTGATGAGGTATTCTGTAATTGCTTGATTTCTCAACTGCTTAATCCTCATTTCAAGGATTGTTTATGGTTCTCGTATGATTTTCTCTTCTTCATTAATCTTTGGTAAAATAGTTTGTATTGGGATATTGTTGTCGATGACCTTCTTTAAGAAAGAAACATGGAATACTAGATCTGCAGATGAATATGGAGGCAACTTCAATTTGTAAGTCATAATTCCAATACTTTGCAAAACCTTATAGGGGCCATAATATTTGGGTACAAATATATTTCCCTTATTTTGTTGCTCAAGAGGACATCTGTTTATATGGTTGCAGCCTTAGAAATACCCAACCCCCCACTTCAAATTCCCTTTCACTGTAATGTTGATCTTGTTGGATATGTGTTATATTCTTTTCATGACTAGAAATAGTTTCTACATTGTGTCGGGTGTGTAGGGGGGTTGCAGGGGGGAAACGCCCCTAAAAATGTTTTACCTCAATTTTTCGTGTCCATTTTTGAGCGGTTCTCGATTTTCATGTCCATTTATGGGAGGTTTTTCGACACATGGTTTTTTTCCGATGGTTTTCTATTTTCAGTTATGGAATTAGGGTTGTTGACTAGTCCAGTTCATTGGATTAGGGTTTTGGATGCGACTAGCTCCTATATGTAAATTGTATTGTAAGCAATGTATGATGTGAAAGAATATAGAATATGTTGGTTTTTCCGGTTTGGGATTCCAGGGGAAAAGTCTTTGTGTAATGTGAGTATTTTCCATTGTATCTTTTATGTTCTTTTATTGAAAATCTGTTTGCAGTAAAATATCATACAAGGTTAAAATCTACAGATCTTCTTTCTATTTCATCCTATTTTGTGCCATAACCAAGTTGTCCTTCAATAGATTGAGAACCTCTTGTTGGTTCCCTATGTGGTCCTCCACTACTTGAACCTTTGTAGTCCCTTTCAAGGGAGAAAATGTAATAAAATCCATTGAAACTTCTTACCAACATTGAATTGGTATAGATAATGGTTGTAGGAGACCCAATGTCTTGATTGTCTCTCCCTTATTATGTTGGCAAACCACACATTCAAACAAAAAAAATTGCACATCAATATTAAGACCTTCCCAGAAAAAATCCTTCTTGATATTGTGGCATGTTTTCAATAATCATGAATGTCCTACTATAAGAGAAGTGTGCAATTCCAAAAGGACCTTTTGTTTGAGTTGGGAATTCTTACATAAATATAGGCGATCATGTACCATAGAAAATCATTCTCCCATACAAAATTATCTAATGAACTAGGATCCTCTTGTAGTTGTTTAATGATCTTGCATACCTCTTGATCTTGCTCCCATTCTATCCTCACTTATTCCGCCCAATCAAATTGCGGAATAGAAATAACACATAGTGAACCTTTTGTTTATTCTTCATTCCTTGAAAGGGCATCTACACCAACATTATGTTTTCCTTTTTTGTAGATAATTTCAAATTCATAATATAGCATCTTTGTAACCCATTTGTTTTGCTCTTCTGAAGATGATCATTGCTCTAAGAATTGCTTCAAAATATCATCATCTATTTTCACTTAAGGGTCTTCCTATTAGTTAAGGGTGCCATTTCTTAACTACATGTAGTATGGCCAACATTTATTTTTTATAAATGGGTTTGAGTAAGTTTCCCCCTTTAAGTTGGTAGATTTCAAAGGCAAGGGGCCTTCTTTCTTGCATTAAAATTGCACCAATTCCATGGCCTAAGGTGTTAGCGCTAGAAGATGCTCTCGGCTGCAAAGAGAAACATGCCTAGCACATCTTAGTTATTCAAATGATTTTTGGGGGTTCGTTGATAGGTGGAGTAGGGTAGGAAGGCTAGAAAGGCTAATGCATGGTAAGGAGAATCAAGCTTAATTCAATTAGGTGAGCAACACTTCATAGGTCAAAGGAAAGTTGAAAAACAATTAGACAATTGGATGGATAGAATGAAATAGAGGAAAGGAATATATACATGAACATATAATATTCACAATATGATTATCCATATACATTCATCAAGAAGATATTCGGACTCGAAATAATATTTCAAATCAGAACCATGATATCTGAAACAAATCACAAATTATAGGCAATAGACAGTAGAATCTCTACTTCCATTAGATCTGAAACAATGTAACGACTAATGCATTGCAAGAATCATTTTGATATCAGATAAAAAGAATGGAGATAGGAGAAAAAAAAAAAACTAACAATTCATTATCTTGATGCTCTGAGCATGAGAATGCAGTATTAATAAGATTATAGAGTACGTTTGAAAATTTACCAAAACTCTAACATCTCCTTCCTCAACACTCGAAATTTTCTTTATTGAACCCCCTTTTATTCCCAAAAGGAAGATCCCTAAAAAAATGTTTTTTCGTCCTTATATAATAAATGGGGCTACAATTATAATCAACATAATTAATTGAAAGAGAAAGGAATCGAAGATCCTCTTTGCCCAAAATAATCATAACTAATGATGATGTGTAACTAAAAAAATAGGAAAATTGTTATAGATTTAATGAAAATTGTTTGANTTTTTGTCTTATTTAATGCACATGTAATTTATTGTAACATTTTGTTTCAATTATTTGATTATTATTGTCTATTGTTTTGCAGATATTGCCACATATGTTGGGGATGAGCCTCCCCAACAGGACAAGGAGATGGATGAGGAAGCTCAAAAACCTTCAGTACAGAGACCTGACATTCCATGCAGGTCAGATAAGAGAGTCCAAATTGAGGTGTTGGATCGCATATATGGTCTAATGGCTAGGCGAGGAGTGGTACTTGTACAGGTTCGAGAGATCTTATGGGTCCTGGAGTTGTCTTGGATATGGGAAACCATTCCTCATGACACGACCTCACTAATGCATCATGTTTTCAGTGCCATCAACCTCATCTAGAGGTTGAGGCCAGATGGTGCTCCCACTTCATTTGGCTCATCTTTTGAGGATGATGCTTCTAATTCCTCCACCACAAGTTATGATCCAACATCTTACAAATGATAAAAATTCAATGAATACAATTCACTTCAAGGGGGGGGAATCCTTTTACCATATATCCAATTCAAAATATAATATGAGATGAGATAAGATGATCCTAAGACTAGGTCTCCTTGGTATATATGTAAAAGACAAAGGGTAGAATTATGATGAAAGGGTGCAATGAAGGGTTCTAGGCTATATACAATTATAACACTAAAATGTAATAATTCGATATCTAGGGATTAATAAGGGGTTTTATACATAACATGGGGTTTTTTCTAGGGCTTAACATGACTCTCCCTTTCAAACAAGTGTTGTTCTCAACACTTGACTAACCATGGGTGTTTCTGCAAGAAGAACTCATCTTCCTATGTTGCCTCTTCCATTGGTAGGTTCTTCCATTTGACGAGGTACTCTGTAATTGCTTGATTTCTCAACTGCTTAATCCTCATTTCAAGGATTGTTTCTGGTTCTCATATGATTTTCTCTTCTTCATTAATCTTTGGTAAAATAGTTTGTATTGGGATATTGTTGTCGATGACCTTCTTTAAGAAAGAAACATGGAATACTAGATGTGCAGATGAATATGGAGGCAACTTCAATTTGTAAGTCATAATTCCAATACTTTGCAAAACCTTATAGGGGCCATAATATTTGGGTATAAATATATTGCCCTTATTTTGTTGCTCAAGACGACATCTGTTTATATGGTTGCAGCCTTAGAAATACCCAACCCCCCACTTCAAATTCCCTTTCACTGTAATGTTGATCTTGTTGGATATGTGTTATATTCTTTTCATGACTAGAAATAGTTTCTACATTGTGTCGGGTGTGTAGGGGGGTTGCAGGGGGGAAACGCCCCTAAAAATGTTTTACCTCAATTTTTCGTGTCCATTTTTGAGCGGTTCTCGATTTTCATGTCCATTTATGGGAGGTTTTTCGACACATGGTTTTTTTCCGATGGTTTTCTATTTTCAGTTATGGAATTAGGGTTGTTGACTAGTCCAGTTCATTGGATTAGGGTTTTGGATGCGACTAGCTCCTATATGTAAATTGTATTGTAAGCAATGTATGATGTGAAAGAATATAGAATATGYTGGTTTTTCCRGTTTGGGATTCCAGGGGAAAAGTCTTTGTGTAATGTGAGTATTTKCCATTGTATCTTTTATGTTCTTTTATTGAAAATCTGTTTGYAGTAAAATATCATACAAGGTTAAAATCTACAGATCTTCTTKYTATTTCATCCTATTTTGTKCCATAACCAAGTTGTCCTTCAATAGATTGAGAACCTCTTGTTGGTTCCCTATGTGGTCCTCCACTACTTGAACCTTTGTAGTCCCTTTCAAGGGAGAAAMTGTAATAAAATCCATTGAAACTTCTTACCAACRTTGAATTGGTATAGATAATGGTTGTAGGAGACCCARTGTCTTGATTGTCTCTCCCTTATTATGTTGGCAAACCACACATTCAAACAAAAAAAWTTGMACATCAATATTAAGACCTTCCCAGAAAAAATCCTTCTTGATATYGTGGCATGTTTTCAAYAATCATGAATGTCCTACTATAAGAGAAGTGTGCAATTCCAAAAGGACCTTTTGTTTGAGTTGGGAATTCTTACATAAATATAGGCGATCATGTACCATAGAAAATCATTCTCCCATACAAAATTATCTAATGAACTAGGATCCTCTTGTAGTTGTTTAATGATCTTGCATACCTCTTGATCTTGCTCCCATTCTATCCTCACTTATTCCGCCCAATCAAATTGCGGAATAGAAATAACACATAGTGAACCTTTTGTTTATTCTTCATTCCTTGAAAGGGCATCTACACCAACATTATGTTTTCCTTTTTTGTAGATAATTTCAAATTCATAATATAGCATCTTTGTAACCCATTTGTTTTGCTCTTCTGAAGATGATCATTGCTCTAAGAATTGCTTCAAAATATCATCATCTATTTTCACTTAAGGGTCTTCCTATTAGTTAAGGGTGCCATTTCTTAACTACATGTAGTATGGCCAACATTTATTTTTTATAAATGGGTTTGAGTAAGTTTCCCCCTTTAAGTTGGTAGATTTCAAAGGCAAGGGGCCTTCTTTCTTGCATTAAAATTGCACCAATTCCATGGCCTAAGGTGTTAGCGCTAGAAGATGCTCTCGGCTGCAAAGAGAAACATGCCTAGCACATCTTAGTTATTCAAATGATTTTTGGGGGTTCGTTGATAGGTGGAGTAGGGTAGGAAGGCTAGAAAGGCTAATGCATGGTAAGGAGAATCAAGCTTAATTCAATTAGGTGAGCAACACTTCATAGGTCAAAGGAAAGTTGAAAAACAATTAGACAATTGGATGGATAGAATGAAATAGAGGAAAGGAATATATACATGAACATATAATATTCACAATATGATTATCCATATACATTCATCAAGAAGATATTCGGACTCGAAATAATATTTCAAATCAGAACCATGATATCTGAAACAAATCACAAATTATAGGCAATAGACAGTAGAATCTCTACTTCCATTAGATCTGAAACAATGTAACGACTAATGCATTGCAAGAATCATTTTGATATCAGATAAAAAGAATGGAGATAGGAGAAAAAAAAAAAACTAACAATTCATTATCTTGATGCTCTGAGCATGAGAATGCAGTATTAATAAGATTATAGAGTACGTTTGAAAATTTACCAAAACTCTAACATCTCCTTCCTCAACACTCGAAATTTTCTTTATTGAACCCCCTTTTATTCCCAAAAGGAAGATCCCTAAAAAAATGTTTTTTCGTCCTTATATAATAAATGGGGCTACAATTATAATCAACATAATTAATTGAAAGAGAAAGGAATCGAAGATCCTCTTTGCCCAAAATAATCATAACTAATGATGATGTGTAACTAAAAAAATAGGAAAATTGTTATAGATTTAATGAAAATTGTTTGAATAAACCCTAGTTGATCCCTTCTTTTGATTCCCAATGAATTAATGGTGCATATAGGTGTTGAAGATGAAGATCATGTTCTGACAAAGCTTTTGGAACGATTGGACGACTTGCCACCTTTCAAAATCATCATCCTACATTTTTGAATTCTACAGGATTTTCCATAGAGACTTTCCAAAATAGGGTCCCTGAATGCTCATGACCTCCAAAGGTCTTACAAACAAAACCATTTTATTTCAAACTTGTTCCACAATATTTTCTAGGATGGTGAACTTTCTATGCACCTGGTTTCCTCCCTTAAAAACAAGAATGCAACATTGAATAACGCAGAGAAAATCAAAGTGTAAATGATTACTTGAGGATCAAGCAAATGATGATATTGATATCCCAGGCTTCACATCATCCATAGATGATAAATAATTTTTGGATTTCTTATTAATACTACTATCCTTTGGGAATTTATTTTTGCTTGAAAATCCTCCAAAAGATCAACCTGACGATTTTGTCAATTCCAAACTACCCTTGAGAAAAACTACATAAATTCATCAAGAAATTGTAGAGAGGTCAACCTTGCCAGGATCGTGGTGATTCACTTTGAATATTGAACTAGGTTCATGCGTACTGCTAATGAGAAATACCCAAATTCTCTTTATAGATGACACTTTATGTTCTCTTGTGGCATTCCTTGAACATTTGTATGATTTTTGGTGTTTAATTGTGGGCATTTGTTGGCAGGATTTGCATGAAACTTAGACTCAGGATCTGATACTTTCTATTGTGAAAATTAGAGAGCTAATACAAATGATCCTTGGTGATTTTGATTGCTCTTCCCATGGCGCTTTGTGTTGACCTGTCGGTATACTTCTGGCACCCAAGAACTCCTCATATTGGCACACTTGCAAACTATGCTCAAGCGCGTTAACATGCTTTTTTTGCATGAATGGAATATATCCCACATACGATAGAGAAAATCATCTTTAAAAAATTTAAGTATGCATATGGTAGCATTCATTGTCAACACGTAGTGCACACTATACTCCTTCGCTTGACAACTTGACTGGGTGTTGCCAAAATGACCTGACTGTCAATGCCTGTAGGTTTTGCTTGGTCAATCCTTGGTGTTGGTTTATCTCTTGGTTGTATCCTAGGCTCTTGATTTCGAGTGCTTGATAAAATTGGAGATTGGCTATAAAGGCCAATATTTTTTATGAAAACAATGAAAGCCCAAATTTTGAATAAGAAAAACATATACAACCCGAGACCAATATATCAAACAAAGTTTCAAATGTGCACAAAAATCATAAAAAAATTGTAGGCACTAACACCAGGATTCTAGCAACTTTATCCGTGTGAAGAAATTCATGGCATGTGATGCAAGAATGTGCACTGCTTAAATTCCTTGCTTTCGGTAGCGCCTTTATCACATGTGCTACCAGATCGGATATCTTGGCCAAACGTCTAAAATTTTACCACTTCATATCTAGCTTCTAACACTGGCTCCAACTAGGGATGGTGTCCTCCTTATGAGGCACCAAGATATGCAGACCAATTCCTTCTTTCTTCGCTGCAACCTGCAACTTTATCCTACTCAACTGAAGACAAACCCTCTTGTATATTGAAAAATGAAAGACAATTTACCAGTGTTTCCATTGGGCTATGGAGTCTTTATTAACTATCTGATCTATAGCACACAAAATCAAACTGAATATGAAAAGTAAATGCTCGAGCTACGAGCTTATTCAACACACCTCCTACTCTTAACTAGCTGAATTCAGCTTGACCATGTGTAAGTGAATTTCCAATGCAACCAAGCAAACATATTAATGACAACATATTCTTCTTGTTTGCAGATAAATCAGAGAGTGCAAAAATAATGAAGTTTTTGCAACATAAATTTAATTGGCAGCTTATACTTACTGTTGCAATATGATTGCATGTTGAATGTTGCAATATTTGGGATCCCTGAAAAAAATATCTCCATGTAAGTAGCTATTGGATCTTGAAGATCATCATACATTTCCAACTAATGCAAGAAACAAAGTTGTTTCTCCATGAAATTTGCTTGAAACATTTCATGAATACCTGCTTCATAATAATCAAGAGCAACAAAATTCTTTAGAATATGTTGATAACTTCCTTGGGTGGAAAATTCTTTAGTAGCATCTAAAACAACAATATTATCATGAGAATCAAGAGGTTGCAATATCGTTTCATCAATTCCAAGAGAAGAAAAAACATGTTCAATGAGATCTTATTTCTACTGAACTTTCCCTTCATAACTAACAATCTAACTTATATTATTGTGACAATGATGCAACAATCCAAATTCCTCACACCATTCTAGATAAATAAGTTCAACATAAAAAATTTCTTTATAATAAGAATGGAAAGTGACATGAAATTCCTTCGGGGAAGAAATACTGGATGGAGGCAAAAATCTACACCATTCTCATGCTTTTCCTTCTACTCAATACCTAAACATTTTCATGAACTATGCCCAACTGATGCATACATTCATGAAAATCCAATAAAAACTCAGCAAGAACTTCCCAATATTCTCCTTTAAACTTTGGAAGACATCTTTCCCATTCATCTATTTCAGGAATAGGGTTGGGAAAGCCAATTACATTTGAAAAACAAAAAAATGCATATCTCTGAGCCAAAATGGCTTCCATTATTTTTGAAATTATGAATCAGTGAAGTCTCATGTGGATTCTTCAACCATGGAGTTGCCAGGTAAATGATTTACAGTCTGAATGTGCATGGATTTTGTTGACCATAAAAAAACAAATTTGATCATTGTCATTCTCCGAGGGAAAATCTTCAATTTCATCCTCGACAACAACGCCAAAAGATGTTAGCGCTAGAAGATGCTCTCGACCAAAAAGAGAAGGATGCCTATCACATCATAGTTATTGTGATGATTTTTGTGGGTTGGTTGATAGGTGGAGTAGGGTAGGCAAGGCATAAATGATGATGTTTGGTAAGGAGAATCATGCTTAATTCAACTAGGTGAGCAACACTTCATAGGTCAAAGGAACGGTGACAAACAATTAGACAATTGGATGGATAGAATGAAATAGAGGAAATGAACACATACATGAACATATAAGTTTCACAATCTTCTTATCCCTATACATTCATCAAGAAGATATTCGGATTCAAAATAATATTTTGAATCAAAACCACGATATCTGAAACAAATCACAAATTATAGGCAATAGACATTAGAATCTCTATTGCCATTAGATATGAAACAATGTACCGACTAATGCATTGCAAGAATCATTTTGATATGAGATGAGAAGAAATGAGACAGGAGAATAACGCAAATAAAATCAAAGTGTAATTGATTGCTTGAGGATCAAGCAGATGATGATATTGATATCCCAGGTTTCACATCATCCATATATGATAAACTATTGTCGGCTTTCTTATTGAAACTACTATCCTTTGGAAATTTCTTTTGGCTCGAAAATCCTCCAAACAATCATCCTCACGATTTTTTCAATTCCAAACTACCCTGGAGAAAAACTACAAAAAGCCATCAAGAAATTGTAGAGAGGTCAACCCTGCCAACATCATGGTGATTCACTTTTAATATTGAAACAGGTTCCTGCTCACTACTGATGAGCAATGCCCAAATTATCTTTATAGCTGACACTTTATGTGCTCTCGTGGTGTTCCTTAGACATTTATATGTTTTTTGGTGTTTAATTGTGGGCATTTGTTGACAGTCTTTGCATGCCACTTAGACTCGGGTTCTAGTAATTTCTATTGTGAAAATTAGAGAGCTAATACAAGTGATTCTTGGTGATTTTGATTTCTCTTCCTATGGCACTTTGTGTTGACTTGTGGGTATACTCATGGCACCCAATCACTCCTCATATTGGCACACCTGTAAACTATGTTCAAACGCATTAGCATGTGTTTTTTGCATGAATGGAAGATATCCCACATACGACAGAGCAAAACAACTTTAAACAATTTAAGTATGCATGTGGTAGCATGCACTCTTGGCGCACACTCCACACTATAATCCTCCTTCACTTGGCGCCTTGAGTGGGCACTGCCAAAATGAATTGACCATCAACATATGTAGATTTTGCATGGCTGATCCTTGGTGTTGGTTTAGCTCCCAGTTGTATGTTAGGTTCTAGATTTCGGGTGCTTGATCAAATTGGAGATTGGATATAAAGGCCAATATTTTTTATAAAAACAATGAAAGCACAATTTTTTAATAAGAAAAACATATATAACCCGAGACCAATATATCAAACAAAGTTTCAAATTTTTACAAAAATCATAAAAAAATTGTAGGAACTAACACCAAGCTTCTAGCAAATTTATCCTTGCAAAGAAAGTCATGGCATGTGCTGCAAGAATGTGCACTACAAAAATTCCCTGCTTTTGGTAGCGCTTCTATCACATGTTCTACCAGATCTGATATCTTCACCAGAGGTCTAAATTTTTTCCACTATAGATCTAGTTGCTAACATAAGGCATCACACTCCACAATAAATGTTTTTGTGAAGTCAGGTGTGGCCATGACAAGAGTTGTACACATAGCCTCCTTAAGTTTTTAAAAATATTTGGTTGTTTCTTGAGTCCAAGAAAATTATCCCTTCTTTAATAATGTTGTTAGAGGTATTGCTATTTGACCATAGTTCTTGACAAATTTGCGGTAATAGCCTGTCAATCCTAAGAATCCTTTAAGTTTCTTCAAGGTTTTGGGAATTGGCCATTCCCTCTTAGATTTAATTTTGTTAGGGTCCACTTTTACACCTTCATGAGATACAATATGACCCAAATATTCCACTTCTTGAACCCCAAAGGCACACTTGGAAGGTTTTGCATAAAGTTGTTTCTCTTTCAATAGTTGTAGATTAGTATGTCATAAACAAATACTAACACAAATTTTCCGAGGGATTGAAAATAGAATACATCAAGCTTTGAAATGTTGAAGGTGNAATCATGAATGTCCTACTATAAGAGAAGTGTGCAATTCCAAAAGGACCTTTTGTTTGAGTTGGGAATTCTTACATAAATATAGGCGATCATGTACCATAGAAAATCATTCTCCCATACAAAATTATCTAATGAACTAGGATCCTCTTGTAGTTGTTTAATGATCTTGCATACCTCTTGATCTTGCTCCCATTCTATCCTCACTTATTCCGCCCAATCAAATTGCGGAATAGAAATAACACATAGTGAACCTTTTGTTTATTCTTCATTCCTTGAAAGGGCATCTACACCAACATTATGTTTTCCTTTTTTGTAGATAATTTCAAATTCATAATATAGCATCTTTGTAACCCATTTGTTTTGCTCTTCTGAAGATGATCATTGCTCTAAGAATTGCTTCAAAATATCATCATCTATTTTCACTTAAGGGTCTTCCTATTAGTTAAGGGTGCCATTTCTTAACTACATGTAGTATGGCCAACATTTATTTTTTATAAATGGGTTTGAGTAAGTTTCCCCCTTTAAGTTGGTAGATTTCAAAGGCAAGGGGCCTTCTTTCTTGCATTAAAATTGCACCAATTCCATGGCCTAAGGTGTTAGCGCTAGAAGATGCTCTCGGCTGCAAAGAGAAACATGCCTAGCACATCTTAGTTATTCAAATGATTTTTGGGGGTTCGTTGATAGGTGGAGTAGGGTAGGAAGGCTAGAAAGGCTAATGCATGGTAAGGAGAATCAAGCTTAATTCAATTAGGTGAGCAACACTTCATAGGTCAAAGGAAAGTTGAAAAACAATTAGACAATTGGATGGATAGAATGAAATAGAGGAAAGGAATATATACATGAACATATAATATTCACAATATGATTATCCATATACATTCATCAAGAAGATATTCGGACTCGAAATAATATTTCAAATCAGAACCATGATATCTGAAACAAATCACAAATTATAGGCAATAGACAGTAGAATCTCTACTTCCATTAGATCTGAAACAATGTAACGACTAATGCATTGCAAGAATCATTTTGATATCAGATAAAAAGAATGGAGATAGGAGAAAAAAAAAAAACTAACAATTCATTATCTTGATGCTCTGAGCATGAGAATGCAGTATTAATAAGATTATAGAGTACGTTTGAAAATTTACCAAAACTCTAACATCTCCTTCCTCAACACTCGAAATTTTCTTTATTGAACCCCCTTTTATTCCCAAAAGGAAGATCCCTAAAAAAATGTTTTTTCGTCCTTATATAATAAATGGGGCTACAATTATAATCAACATAATTAATTGAAAGAGAAAGGAATCGAAGATCCTCTTTGCCCAAAATAATCATAACTAATGATGATGTGTAACTAAAAAAATAGGAAAATTGTTATAGATTTAATGAAAATTGTTTGACTAAACCCTAGTTGATCCCTTCTTTTGATTCCCAATGAATTAATGGTGCCTATAGGTGTTGAAGATGAAGATCATGTTCTGACAAAGCTTTTGGAACGATTGGACCACTTGCCACCTTTCAAAATTCATCATCCTACATTTTTGAATTCTACAAGATTTTCCATAGAGACTTTCCAAAATAGGGTCCCTGAATGCTCATGACCTCCAAAGGTCTTACAAACAAAACCATTTTTTTTCAAACTTGTTCCACAATATTTTCTAGGATGGTGAGCTTTCTATGCACCTGGTTTCCTTCCTTAAAAACAAGAATGCAACATTGAATAACGCAGAGAAAATCAAAGTGTAAATGATTGCTTGAGGATCAAGCAAATGATGATATTGATATCCCAGGCTTCACATCATCCATAGATGATAAATAATTTTTGGATTTCTTATTAACACTACTATCCTTTGGGAATTTATTTTTGCTTGAAAATCCTCCAAAAGATCAACCTGGCGATTTTGTCAATTCCAAACTACCCTTGAGAAAAACTACATAAATTCATCAAGAAATTATAGAGAGGCCAACCTTGTCAGGATCGTGGTGATTCACTTTGAATATTGAACTAGGTTCCTGCGTACTACTAATGAGAAATGCCCAAATTCTCTTTATAGATGACACTTTATGTGCTCTTGTGGCATTCCTTGAACATTTGTATGATTTTTGGTGTTTAATTGTGGGCATTTGTTGGCAGGATTTGCATGAAACTTAGACTTAGGATCTGATACTTTCTATTGTGAAAATTAGAGAGCTAATACAAGTGATCCTTGGTGATTTTGATTGCTCTTCCCGTGGCACTTTGTGTTGACCTGTGGGTATACTTCTGGCACCCGAGAACTCCTCATATTGGCACACCTGCAAACTATGCTCAAGCGCGTTAGCATGTTTTTTTTGCATGAATGGAATATATCCCACATACGATATAGAAAATCAGCTTTAAAAAATTTAAGTATGCATATGGTAGCATTCATTGTCGACACGTAGTGCACACTATACTCCTTCGCTTGACAACTTGATTGGGCGCTGCCAAAATGACTTGACCGTCGATGCCTGTAGGTTTTTCTTGGTCAATCCTTGGTGTTGGTTTATCTCTTGGTTGTATCCTAGGCTCTTGATTTCGAGTGCTTTATAAAATTGGAGATTGGCTATAAAGGCCAATATTTTTTTATGAAAACAATGAAAGCCCAAATTTTGAATAAGAAAAACATATACAACCCGAGACTAATATATCAAACAAAGTTTCAAATGTTCACAAAAATCATAAAAAAATTATAGGCACTAACACCAGGCTTCTAGCAACTTTATCCGTGTGAAAAAATTCATGGCATGTGATGCAAGAATGTGCACTGCTTAAATTCCTTGCTTTCAGTAGCGCCTTTATCACATGTGCTACCAGATCAGATATCTTGGCCAAACGTCTAAAATTTTACCACTGCATATCTAGCTTCTAACACTGGCTCCAACTGGGGATGGTGTCCTCCTTATGAGGCACCAAGATATGCAGACCAATTCCTTCTTTATTCGCTGCAACCTGCAACTTTATCCTTCTCAATTGAAGACAAACCCTCTTGTATATTGAAAAACCAAATTGAAACATGAAAGACAATTTACCAATGTTTCCATTGGGCTATGTAGTCTTTATTAACTATCTGATCTATAGCACACAAAATCAAACTGAATATAAAAAGTAAATGCTCGAGCTACGAGCTTATTCAACACACCTCCTACTCTTAACTAGCTAAATTCAGCTTGACCATGTGTAAGTGAATTTCCAATGCAACCAAGCAAACATCTTAATGACAACATATTCTTCTTGTTTGCAGATAAATGAGAGAGTGCAAAAATAATGAAGTTTTTGCAACATAAATTTAATTGGCAGCTTATACTTACTGTTGCAATATGATTGCATGTTGAATGTTGCAATATTTGGGATCCCTGAAAAAAATATCTCCATGTAAGTAGCTATTGGATCTTGAAGATCATCATACATTTCCAACTAATGCAAGAAACAAAGTTGTTTCTCCATGAAATTTGCTTGAAACATTTCATGAATACCTGCTTCATAATAATCAAGAGCAACAAAATTCTTTGGAATATGTTGATAACTTCCTTGGGTGGAAAATTCTTTAGCAACATCTAAAACAACAATATTATCATGAGAATCAAGAGGTTGCAATATCGTTTCATCAATTCCAAGAGAAGAAAAAACATGTTCAATGAGATCTTGTTTCTACTGAACTTTCCCTTCATAACTAACAACCTAACTTATATTATTGTGACAATGATGCAACAATCCTAATTCCTCACACCATTCTAGATAAAGAAGTTCAACATAAAAAATTTCTTTATAATAAGAATGGAAAGCGACATGAAATTCCTTCAGGGAAGAAATATTGGATGGAGGCAAAAATCTACACCATTCTCACGCTTTTCCTTCTACTCAATACCTAAACATTTTCATGAACTATGCCCAATTGATGCATACATTCATGAAAATCCAATAAAAACTCAGCAAGAACTTCCCAATATTCTCCTTTAAACTTCGGAAGACATCTTTCCCATTCAGCTATTTCAGGAATAGGGTTGGGAAAGCCAATTACATTTGAAAAACAAAAAAATGCATACCTCTGAGCCAAAATGGCTTCCATTATTTTTGAAATTATGAATCAATGAAGTCTCATGTGGATTCTTCAACCATGGAGTCGCCAGGTAAATGATTTGCAGTCTGCATGTGCATGGATTTTGTTGACCATAAAAAAATAGATCTAATCATTGTCATTCTCCGAGGGAAAATCTTCAATTTCATCCTCGACAACAGCGCCAAAAGATGTTAGCGCTAGAAGATGCTCTCGACTGCAAAGAGAAGCATGCCTATCACATCATAGTTATTGTGATGATTTTTGTGGGTTGGTTGATAGGTGGAGTAGGGTAGGCAAGGCATAAATGATGATGTCTGGTAAGGAGAATCATGCTTAATTCAACTAGGTGAGCAACACTTCATAGGTCAAAGGAAAGGTGACAAACAATTAGACAATTGGATGGATATAATGAAATAGAGGAAATGAACACATACATGAACCTATAAGTTTCACAATCTGCTTATCCCTATACAGGAGATATTCGGATTCAAAATAATATTTTGAATAAAAACCACGATATCTGAAACAAATCACAAATTACAGGCAATAGACATTATAATCTCTACTGCCATTAGATATGAAACAATGTACCGACTAATGCATTGCAAGAATCATTTTGATATGAGATGAGAAGAAATGAGACAGGAGAATAACACAAATAAAATCAAAGTGTAATTGATTTCTTGAGGATCAAGTAGATGATGATATTGATATCTCAGGTTTCACATCATCCATATATGATAAACTATTGTCAGCTTTCTTATTGACACTACTATCCTTTGGAAATTTCTTTTGGCTCGAAAATCCTCCAAACAATCATCCTCACAATTTTTTCAATTCCAAACTACCCTGGAGAAAAACTACAAAAAGCCATCAAGAAAGTGTAGAGAGGTCAACCCCGCCAACATCATGGTGATTCACTTTTAATATTAAAACAGGTTCCTACGCACTAATGATGAGAAATGCCCAAATTATCTTTATAGCTGACACTTTATGTGCTCTCGTGGTGTTCCTTAGACATTTATATGATTTTTGGTGTTTAATTGTGGGCATTTGTTGACAGTCTTTGCATGACACTTAGACTTGGGTTTTAGTAATTTCTATTGTGAAAATTAGAGAGCTAATGCAAGTGATTCTTGGTGATTTTGATTTCTCTTCCTATGGCACTTTGTGTTTACTTGTGGGTATACTCATGGCACCCGAGCACTCCTCATATTGGCACACCTGTAAACTATGCTCAAACGCATTAGCATGTGTTTTTTGCATGAATGGAAGATATCCCACATACGAAAGAGAAAAACAACTTTAAACAATTTAAGTATGCATGTGGTAGCATGCACTCTCAGCGCACAGTGCACACTATACTCCTCCTTCACTTCGCACCTTAAGTGGGCACTGCCAAAATAAATTGACCATCAACATATGTAGATTTTGCATGGCTGATCCTTGGTGTTGGTTTAGCTCCCGGTTGTATGTTAGGTTCTGGATTTCGGGTGCTTGATCAAATTGGAGATTGGATATAAAGGCCAATATTTTTTATAAAAACAATGAAAGCCCAAGTTTTTAATAAGAAAAACATATATAACCTGAGACCAGTATATCAAACAAAGTTTCAATTTTTTACAAAAATCATAAAAAAATTGTAGGAACTAACACCAAGCTTCTAGCAAATTTATCCTTGCAAAGAAAGTCATGGCATGCACTGCAAGAATGTGCACTACAAAAATTCCCTGCTTTTGGTAGCGCCTCTATCACATGTGCTACCAGATCTGATATCTTCACCAGAGGTCTAAATTTTTCCCACTATAGATCTAGTTGCTAACATAGGGCATCACACTCCACAATAAATGTTTTTGTGAAGTCAGGTGTGGCCATAACAAGAGTTGTACACATAGCCTCCTTAAGTTTTTAAAAATATTTGGTTGTTTCTTGAGTCCAAGAAAATTATTCCTTTTTTAATAATGTTGTTAGAGGTATTGCTATTTGACCATAGTTCTTGACAAATTTGCGGTAATAGCCTGTCAATCCTAAGAATCCTTTAAGTTTCTTCAAGGTTTTGGGAATTGGCC
>JZKD02S0315112.1:0-19635 GCA_000966675.3 Picea glauca
TTCATTAAATTTTTACCACCGGGAGCCTCGCTCAACCATTGATGATTACAAAATACAAAGACTGAGTCTATATACTCAGGAAAATTTCCCTCATAGAGGCGTATCCAGTCACCCAAATCTTGGTGTCCCTTCATTCAAACTCATACTGACATCCTTCTTTAAGCACCACCTTAACTACGCATGGCTCCTGTGAGGAGAGTAGTTGAGCCATTAAGTGTTGGGCTAGCTTGCGTAGACTTCTCAGTTGAGTCGAGGACTTCGGCATGGTTTCTTTGAGAAAATCGATACACAGAACCTCCTCGAGTAGAAGGCTAGCCAGACCCTCCATCCCCTCACTTAATGAATGAAAGGAGGTTTCATCCACCCGTTCCTACCTTCATTTACTCCAAGCGGAAACCAGGAGCGGAATCATATTCGATGGCACCTGTAAATTGCGATAATCCCATTCGACGACTAGATTTGACACCTTTGGCCCCTTTTCGCACAGCTCCTTTATTTCTTGGTGACCACGGGCTGTGACCTTATGCTATTATTCCCATAAGCACTTTCGACGTTCGTGAATAGGAAGGAGCCAATCCTTTCTTATCATAGTCGCGATGGGTGAAACGCCGAAACGGCTCAATAGGGCACCACACGTTCTCAAAATCTGACGGTCCTCAGCTCACCCGACGCTGCTATGGGCCCCAGGTCCTGGATGTTCTCACTACTTCGTGCATCGGGGGTACGATGATGCCACACTTTGCTCCTTGAACTCGCGATGGGTGAATCGGCGAGGAGCTCAATCGCGCGCCAGGCATCTGCTTCAGATGGACAGTTGAGACTGCCCCTCAATACTGTGGGCTCGACCCTGGGCGCTTTCGGCGCTTCGGGGTTCGGGGTTTCATGATATAAAGTAATACAAAACTTTTACCCTTCGAACTTGCAATTTCTGAAAACTGACGTAGTTAGATCTTGCGCCACGCGTCCTTAGGATGAATGGAGAAGGGGGCATTCGATATTAAAAGGGAGTTGCCCTTGTTTACAGGCTCGTTTGAAGTGACTTAGTGCTAGGACCATGGGCTCGGCTCCTTAGGCGCTTTCGGCATTTCTCCGATCGGCGATCTCAACTGCAATGAATGTGAGGCTCCTTGTTTCCCGAAACTCCGATCCCCAATACACCGACTGGAAGCCACCTGTCCCAATTGAATCGGATGACCCAGATTTGTCTTGAATCATGGGAGCTATCTCTTGCATTAACCTCGAGGAAAATTGGTAGCCCCAAAATCCCGACGACCGTTGATCAGCATTATAGGTGGATCTTGGTGGTCGTCAGCAAAACTTCACCCATTCGCTCGAATTGTAATTGAAAAGAGGCTCCTCCGTGCTGTGCTTGGGTGCTTCCCGGGCAATCCGGTAGACCTGTGTACCTTTGTGCGCCGATACCAAAATTGTTGCTAACATTAGGCTCCATGGGGGATAGAGTCGTCCCCGCGATGCTCTAAGAACTCTTTTTGCAGATTCAATGCCTTGCTGTTGGGCTATGGAGTCATTTATTAAGCCAGAAATAGAAAACAGAACACAATATTTACAGGACAAAAGAGGCCGCCTAAGGCTTTAAAAAAACATTTTTTTAAGAAATGCCCATTTACTGGGCCATCAAAAACTCCTTCGCCTTCCAAATCCTATAACCTATAGGTATTGTTTGAAAACAATTCAGAGATATTGAGAGGCCCAAACCAAAGGGCATCAAACTTACTGTGTTTGCCCCTATCCTTCCTGGGTGCATCCCATTTGAGCACCAGATCACCTAGCTCGAAATATTTCTTTTTACTCTTCCTATCAAAGGTTTTCTTGATCTTCTACTGATGATGGTAGGCCCTATCCATGACATGTTCCCTGATCTGCTGAACTTCCACCATCTGATGAATCCTTCTGACCATATGGTCAGGCTCTCCTTCAAGGTCCTGGAGGAATTTTTCCATAGATAAAGCGAGCTGAGTAGGGAAAACAACTTTTGTTCCATAAACAAGTTGGAAAGGTGAGATGCCCATGGAGTTCTTTGTTGTCACCCGGTCAACCCATAGAGCAAATTTGAGCTTTGAATCCCAGGCCCTTTTATTGTCTTCCAATACTTTTTTAATGAGCTTGATCAGAATTTTATTGGAAGACTCCGCCAGTCCATTTCCTTGAGGATAATAAGGAGTATAGTGGATCAATGAAATCTCAAACTGTTCACAGAACTTGAACAAAGGCTCAGACCTGAAAGAGGCGACATTGTCGGTGATGATTTTGCTGGGACAACCAAATCTGGCTATCATATCCTCCAGGAAGCTGATAATTACTTTGTGAGAAGTACTCCTGGTAGGGATAGCTTCTATCCACTTGGTGAAATAGTCTGTCATAGTCAGGATCCATCTGTGTTTACCACTTGAGGGAGGATGAATTTCTCCAATGAAGTCCATCCCCCACTGCTGAAAAGGTGCCGAAGCTACTATAGGCTTTAATGGCAGTGATCTGAGCTGTTGCTTCCCTGAGAACTTTTGGCATTTGATGCAAGCTCCGATTTCTCTGCAGACATCACCGAATAAAGTAGGTCAGTAATATCTAACCCTGAGGATCTTATGAGCTGTGGTCCTCCAAAAATGATGCCCCCCACAAAGGCCATCGTGGAAATCAGACATGACATTCTAGGCTTCTTGCGGGCCTAAGAATTTTAAAAATACCCCTAGAGGGTCTTTCCAGTACAAGGCTCGGTCAATGAGGCAATATCTCACCGCCCTCAGTTTTAAAGCTCTCGCCTTGCTTTTTCCCATTCCATCAGGAGGCTTCAATTCTTGCGGGAAGTACAAGATATCCTTGTACCAAGTGCACGCTGCTAGTGACAAGGCACCCTAAGAGTTCTTATTGGACGACTCAACTTGTGGATTTTCTAAACAGGCGTTGATGTAGCTAATCCCAAGGCTTTACAATTGGATTCGGCCAGCAGCTTGGCCAAACCCTGTCCCTTTATCAACTTAGTGGGCTTAATATCCAGATCAAATTCTAGGATCTTGGCAATCCACTTCCCTCTTTTCCCATCCATGTCAGGTTGTATAAGGATGTCCTTCACAGAGGCTGAAGGAACGTATGCTATCACCTTTGAGTGCAGGACATAGATCCTGAAAGCTTTGAGGGCCTTTACTAAGGCATAAGCCTGCTTTTCCATGATTTCATACCTGGTATCTGCATCTCTTAATGCCTTGCTGAAGAAGGAAATGGGTTGATCTCGCCCTTCCTCATTTCTCTACAACAAGACCACTACTATTGTATCAAAAGAAGCAAAAGAGAAAATTAGGAACTCCTTGGAATAGTCGGGACTGATCAGTACAGGCGCCTCATTCAATGCTCTTTTTATTTGGATGAAATATTCCCTGGGTTCATCGGTCCATTTTACTTCATTTCCCTTTCTGAGCATGGCTGTGATATTTTTCACCAACTCAGCAAAATTTGAGACAAATCTCCTCAAGAAATTAATCTTCCCTAAGAAGGCCTGAACTTCCTTTTTGGATCTGGGAAGCGACAGGATTTGAATTGAATCGACCCTGCTAGGATCAATCCTCACTCCTCCTTCTGATACTATATGGCCTAATAGCTTCCCTTATTTCATAGAAAACAAAGATTTTTTGGGATTTAAGGATAGGCCAAACCTCCGACACTTCAGAAAAAATTTCCTCAGATGACTGCAATGCTCTCTGTCAAACTTGGAGAAGACTGTTATATCATCCAGGTAGATTACCACAAACTTATCTTTCTCCCCGATAAAGGCTATGTCCATGGCTCGCTGAAATGTTGTCCCTGCATTCATCAATCCGAAAGGCATTTTGGCATACATGAATGTGCCCCAAGGAGTGGTAAAGTCCGTTTTTTCTCTGTCCTTAGGTATGACTGATATTTGATTATAGCCAGAAAAACCATCAATCATGGATATCCTAGCTGCACCAGTTACCCTTTGTAGTATTTGTTCCATATTGGGTAGGGGGTTATTGTCCTTCCTTGAGCTCCTGTTCAAGTTCCTGAAATCGACACAGAGTCTGATTTCTCCGCTTTTCTTTCTTACTGGGACCAAATTGGCCACCCATTCGGAATATCTCAAAGGGACGATAATTTGGGCATCTAGCAATTTCTTCACTTCTTTCTCCATGACAGGTAGCAACATGGGATTTATCTGTCTCAGCTTCTGCCTGAATGGATTAGCCTCTTCTTTCAGTGGAATGTTGTGTTCAATGACAGACGTGTCATAAGTCTTGAGGTCTTCATATGTCCACGCAAACACATCATCAAACTCTTTCAACAACTCAGTATATTTGTCCCTCTGTTCTCTGGTCAAACTGCTTGATAATTTGACAAACCTAGGCTCCTCCCGTGTGCCCACGTTGCATTCAGTTGTGTCAGCAACTTCATTTGAAACACCACCCTTTACTGCCACATCATTCTTGTCAAACAGTCTTTCTAAAGGGACTAGTCCCCTTGGAATGTGGTTGCTAGACAGCTGAATAATCTGGTGACTAGCAATTTTATTTGCAAACACCTCAGGGTGAGGTTCACCCTCYGGGTYGGGATCCTAATCAATGTGCAATGCCGAAAAATCATCAACGGTCTGAAGAAAATTTTTGATTTCAAGATCGTCCTCGAATACCTAGCAGTGCTTTAAATTGTCCGGGATGGATGGTCTGTATCTTATTTCRACCTCACCATGGATCTTCGGCGGYAGAGGGACCTTGAACAGACTAGMTGAGACGGCTAAGGAGTYAGCCGAGGTATTTTCTTCCCTTGGGACAAAAGTAATGTTGAAAGCTGAGAAGAAATTATCAATCAGGTCCCATACCTCATTTCTGTAACTCCTGAGCTGAGGATGCTTGGCTTGATAAACATTCMTGACCTGTTGGATTATCAATTTTGCATCTTCGAACACAGACACTTCTTMAATTCCCATTTCTTTTGCAGCCCTCATACCTAKAACAAGAGCTTCGTATTCCGCCACATTGTTGGTAGTTTCAAATTCAAGCTTGTATGATAGGGATATAGTCTCTTGGCAGGGCGATATGAAAATCACTCCAGCGCTAGCACCCATACTGAAGGAAGCTCCGTCAAAGAAAATATTCCAGACAGAGGTGATTGGAGGAGGTATCTGCTGATTAAGAATAGGCATATTTCTTATCTGTAAAGGGACCTCAGGAGTTCCAGTGATCTGTAACAAACTAGACCCTAAGTCGGTGTCAAGTGCAAAGATGGGGTGGTTAGTGAGGTTTGATTCATCACTGAAAATATAGGCTAGCTGGGCCTCTCTGTACAACCTCTTGTGTTCCCCTCCAAAGACCGGAATGGTGGCATATGTGAGATCCATCTGTAATGTTCCTCCAAGTCTTTTAATCCAATACCTTGAAAACAACATGTCGAACTTGGGGGGAACATCAGCTACCACAATGTCCATGACCACACTCTTCATGGGCAGCTGAAATAGAGAAACAACCAGGTCCTTGATGACTACCAGACATTGCACCCTCCTCGAATCAAAAGAGTATAAATCATGATAGGCCTTGGTCACTTCTAGTCCCAGTTCTTCCATGACTATCTTGGGCATAAGGTTATGGGTAGCTCCTGAATCCATGAGGCAATTATGCAACACTTTATCATGTATGTTCAGGGAGGTGTAGAAGGGAGGGGATGAATCATCTCTGTCCTCTACCATGGGACCTAGGATGACGGCTGGCTTCTCATCTTGAGGGTTCACTGAGTCAGAAGGAGGCTGGGGGGACTGAGATTGCAACAACTTGGAGAGGGATCTTTTAAAGTCTTCATTTTTAACTAGCTCAGAGATGGGGATGGGAATCCTGATCTTTTGAATTTCATGCTCAAAATTAAAGGAGGATATAGTCTTAGGAGCTCCCCTTACCTCAACGACAGGTTCTTTGGCTGTTGGCAAAGCATTCTGAGTTCTCTTTTCTTTAGTTGTGGTTGTTGCATTTTTAGTAGGCCTATCTATTATGAGGTGCTGGTCTTGGTTGTCAAAGTCTCCTTCTTTCTTTCTTGACCTGAGATTGTATCTGTTAGAGGTGTGACCGGCCCTTTCTCCCCTTCCTAACTCATGGATCTNTGTGTCAGCAACTTCATTTGAAACACCACCCTTTACTGCCACATCATTCTTGTCAAACAGTCTTTCTAAAGGGACTAGTCCCCTTGGAATGTGGTTGCTAGACAGCTGAATAATCTGGTGACTAGCAATTTTATTTGCAAACACCTCAGGGTGAGGTTCACCCTCCGGGTCGGGATCCTAATCAATGTGCAATGCCGAAAAATCATCAACGGTCTGAAGAAAATTTTTGATTTCAAGATCGTCCTCGAATACCTAGCAGTGCTTTAAATTGTCCGGGATGGATGGTCTGTATCTTATTTCAACCTCACCATGGATCTTCGGCGGTAGAGGGACCTTGAACAGACTAGCTGAGACGGCTAAGGAGTCAGCCGAGGTATTTTCTTCCCTTGGGACAAAAGTAATGTTGAAAGCTGAGAAGAAATTATCAATCAGGTCCCATACCTCATTTCTGTAACTCCTGAGCTGAGGATGCTTGGCTTGATAAACATTCCTGACCTGTTGGATTATCAATTTTGCATCTTCGAACACAGACACTTCTTCAATTCCCATTTCTTTTGCAGCCCTCATACCTATAACAAGAGCTTCGTATTCCGCCACATTGTTGGTAGTTTCAAATTCAAGCTTGTATGATAGGGATATAGTCTCTTGGCAGGGCGATATGAAAATCACTCCAGCGCTAGCACCCATACTGAAGGAAGCTCCGTCAAAGAAAATATTCCAGACAGAGGTGATTGGAGGAGGTATCTTCTGATTAAGAATAGGCAGCTTTCTTATCTGTAAAGGGACCTCAGAAGTTCCAGTGATCTGTAACAAACTAGACCCTAAGTCGGTGTCAAGTGCAAAGATGGGGTGGTTAGTGAGGTTTGCTTCATCACTGACAATATAGGCTAGCTGGGCCTCTCTGTACAACCTCCTGTGTTCCCCTCCAAAGACTGGAATGGTGGCATATGTGAGATCCATCTGTAATGTTCCTCCAAGTCTTTTAATCCAATACCTTGACAACAACATGCCGAACTTGGGGGGAACATCAGCTACCACAATGTCCATGACCACACTCTTCATGGGCAGCTGAAATAGAGAAATAACCAGGTCCTTGATGACTCCCAGACATTGTACCCTCCTCGAATCAAAAGAGTATAAATCATGATAGGCCTTGGTCACTTCTAGTCCCAGTTCTTCCATGACTATCTTGGGCATAAGGTTATGGGTAGCTCCTGAATCCATGAGGAAATTATGCAACACTTTATCATGTATGTTCAGGGAGGTGTAGAAGGGAGGGGATGAATCATCTCTGTCCTCTACCATGGGACCTAGGATGACGGCTGGCTTCTCATCTTGAGGGTTCACTGAGTCAGAAGGAGGCTGGGGGGACTGAGATTGCAACAACTTGGAGAGGGATCTTTTAAAGTCTTCATTTTTAACTAGCTCAGAGATGGGGATGGGAATCCTGATCTTTTGAATTTCATGCTCAAAATTAAAGGAGGATATAGTCTTAGGAGCTCCCCTTACCTCAACGACAGGTTCTTTGGCTGTTGGCAAAGCATTCTGAGTTCTCTTTTCTTTAGTTGTGGTTGTTGCATTTTTAGTAGGCCTATCTATTATGAGGTGCTGGTCTTGGTTGTCAAAGTCTCCTTCTTTCTTTCTTGACCTGAGATTGTATCTGTTAGAGGTGTGACCGGCCCTTTCTCCCCTTCCTAACTCATGGATCTGAATGTTCATTAGATATTTTTCATATGCAGACTGAGTCAAATGGGGAAAAGGAGGAGCTTCTTCAACACAATGAATTTCAGGGTCGAATTCATCTATCTCCTCCCCTTCCTCATGAGTAACCAGGTTATTTTGGAGAGGGATTTGAATCCTTTCGTCCTCTCTGTCTTTTCCCCTTTTTTCCCTTGGGAAGGCCTGTGGTCCATTGTTATTAGGTCTCCTGAAACCTCTATTATCAACATTCTGGGGATTTCTGTACATGGGCTTCCCTTCTAAATCCCACCTTTCCATCCTGGCAGAAAGTGACTTTAGTTCTCTAGTTGTCTCATCTATATGATGGGGCATGGGAGAGGAACTGGATGGGGAGGCTTCAGGCCTTTTCTTAGATATGTTTCTATCATCAGCATTCTTGAGTCGGTAAACAATCAATATGTTAGATTCTACTTCCATGGCTGCATCTTGCATGTGGGCTAGGGTAGTGGCCCTTCTCTCTCTTAGCAGTAGGAAGAAATCAAGATCAAAAGCACTAGCATAAGTTATCTTAGCCAAGGCTTCTGAGGGTTTTACCTCAGCAAGAATATTGAATCTCTTGGAGAAATCAGAGACAGACTCTCCTTCTTTCCTCTTCAAAGATTCAAACTCTGTCATATAATACATGAAATCTTTCTTATCTCGCCACTGTCTCAAAAAGGAATTATCTAAAGCTTTGATCCCATCAATAGATCCAGGGGGCAGGGCCTTGAACCATTTTCTAGCTTCGCCTTGGAGGCTATGAACAAAAATCCTCATCCATACGTCTGCATGCATGATGACATTATCATCTGTGAAATTGTAAAAGGCTTCTAGGTGTTCGTCTACCACTACGTCTCCCTCACCTGTGAACTTGGGTAGTTGCTTGAGGTAACCGTCTGCCGGGAGGGCATTGAGGGGTTGAGGTAACACAAGGGGAGCATACCTAGCGGCTATAATAGCCTCCATTCTGGTCATGGGGGGATTTGCTCCTACCATAGGGATATTGTGTGGAGGAGAACTCGGAGGAGAAGGAGCTCGAAAAGGGAATACTGGGGATGAGATTTTAAGGGGAGTGGGAAACAATAGGGGATTTAGGGAGAAGGCTAATGAGCTTAAGTCGGCTGATGTTTCCCTTTGTGCAGGAGCAACGACGGTAACAAGAGAGGAAGCGGTAAATCCAGGAGTGGGAAAATCTTCTGTAGTCCCGGGTCTACGCCAAGGAACAACTTCAGAGGATAGGGGAGTGACAAGGATTTCTCCCTCCAATCCCAGAATAGGAGGGGAAAACTCAACAGGAACACTCCCAAAATTCAGGAAATGGGAAACCTCTAAAGGAGGTCTATTAAGAAATTGAGGAGGAGAAAATGGAGTTCTTATAGAAGGAGATGGCGGATTACCTTCTTCAATGATGGGAGCTTCTTCTTCAAGGGCCTTTCCTTTTCTGAGAACCACCTCTGGATCAGTTTTAGGTGTATCCAGAGGCAGCTGTGGATGAGACCACGTGTGTCTACCTCTGAAAGCCACAATTAACATGACAGGTTCTTCACAGTGGAGTCGTCACAATGGAGTCGCCAGGTGCACAGCAGCAATCTTTAAAAATATCTGATACCTGATGCACCTTCGGAATCAGAGGCTCAATGTCATTCAATCCCAGGGAAAATTTTCAACTTCATCCCTGGCAACGGCGCTAGAGATGTTGGCGACGAAATTCACTCCTTGATTGCTTGTAGGAGTAGAGCCCGACGCCCATCAGTTTTATGTCATGGTAGTTTTGAATNAATTATGCAACACTTTATCATGTATGTTCAGGGAGGTGTAGAAGGGAGGGGATGAATCATCTCTGTCCTCTACCATGGGACCTAGGATGACGGCTGGCTTCTCATCTTGAGGGTTCACTGAGTCAGAAGGAGGCTGGGGGGACTGAGATTGCAACAACTTGGAGAGGGATCTTTTAAAGTCTTCATTTTTAACTAGCTCAGAGATGGGGATGGGAATCCTGATCTTTTGAATTTCATGCTCAAAATTAAAGGAGGATATAGTCTTAGGAGCTCCCCTTACCTCAACGACAGGTTCTTTGGCTGTTGGCAAAGCATTCTGAGTTCTCTTTTCTTTAGTTGTGGTTGTTGCATTTTTAGTAGGCCTATCTATTATGAGGTGCTGGTCTTGGTTGTCAAAGTCTCCTTCTTTCTTTCTTGACCTGAGATTGTATCTGTTAGAGGTGTGACCGGCCCTTTCTCCCCTTCCTAACTCATGGATCTAAATGTTCATTAGAGATTTTTCATATGCAGACTGAGTCAAATGGGGAAAAGGAGGAGCTTCTTCAACACAATGAATTTCAGGGTCGAATTCATCTATCTCCTCCCCTTCCTCATGAGTAACCAGGTTATTTTGGAGAGGGATTTGAATCCTTTGGTCCTCTCTGTCTTTTCCCCTTTTTTCCCTTGGGAAGGCCTGTGGTCCATTGTTATTAGGTCTCCTGAAACCTCTATTATCAAAATTCTGGGGATTTCTGTACATGGGCTTCCCTTCTAAATCCCACCTTTCCATCCTGGCAGAAAGTGACTTTAGTTCTCTAGCTGTCTCATCTATCTGATGGGGCATGGGAGAGGAACTGGATGGGGAGGCTTCAGGCCTTTTCTTAGATATGTTTCTATCATCAGCGTTCTTGAGTCGGTAAACAACCAATATGTTAGATTCTACTTCCATGGCTGCATCTTGCATGTGGGCCAGGGTAGTGGCCCTTCTCTCTCTTAGCAGTAGGAAGAAATCAAGATCAAAAGCACTAGCATAAGTTATCTTAGCCAAGGCTTCTGAGGGTTTTACCTCAGCAAGAATATTGAATCTCTTGGAGAAATCAGAGACAGACTCTCCTTCTTTCCTCTTCAAAGATTCAAACTCTGTCATATAATACATGAAATCTTTCTTATCTCGCCACTGTCTCAAAAAGGAATTATCTAAAGCTTTGATCCCATCAATAGATCCAGGGGGCAGGGCCTTGAACCATTTTCTAGCTTCGCCTTGGAGGCTATGAACAAAAATCCTCATCCATACGTCTGCATTCATGATGACATTATCATCTGTGAAACTGTAAAAGGCTTCTAGGTGTTCGTCTACCACTACGTCTCCCTCACCTGTGAACTTGAGTAGTTGCTTGAGGTAACCATTTGCCGGGAGGGCATTGAGGGGTTGAGGTAACACAAGGGGAGCATACCTAGCGGCTATAATAGCCTCCATTCTGGTCATGGGGGGATTTTCTCCTACCATAGGGATATTGTGTGGAGGAGAACTCAGAGGAGAAGGAGCTCGAAAAGGGAATACTGGGGATGAGATTTTAAGGGGAGTGGGAAACAATAGGGGATTTAGGGAGAAGGCTAATGAGATTAAGTCGGCTGATGTTTCCCTTTGCGCAGGAGCAGCGACAGTAACAAGAGAGGAAGCGGTAAAGCCAGGAGTGGGAAAATCTTTTGTAGTCCCGGGTCTACGCCAAGGAACAACTTCAGAGGATAGGGGAGTGACAAGGATTTCTCCCTCCAATCCCAGAATAGGAGGGGAAAACTCAACAGGAACACTCCCAAAATTCAGGAAATGGGAAACCTCTAAAGGAGGTCTATTAAGAAATTGAGGAGGAGAAAATGGAGTTCTTATAGAAGGAGATGGAGGATTACCTTCTTCAACGATGGGATATTCTTCTTCAAGGGCCTTTCCTTTTCTGAGAACCACCTCTGGATCAGTTTCAGGTGTAGCCAGAGGCAGCTGTGGATGAGACCACGTGTGTCTACCTCTGAAAGCCACAATTAACATGACAGGTTCTTCACAGTGGAGTTGTCACAATGGAGTCTCCAGGTGCACAGCAACAATCTTTAAAAAGCTCTGATACCTGATGCACCTTCGGAATCAGAGGCTCAATGTCGTTCAATCCCAGGGAAAATTTTCAACTTCATCCCCGGAAACGACGCTAGAGATGTTGGCGACGAAAGTCACTCCTGGATTGCTTGCAGGAGTAGAGCCCGACGCCCATCAGTTTTATGTCATGGTAGTTTTGAATGGGTGATCGAATGGATAGAGACTCGGGAAGATATCACTCTAACTTAGGGACTGGGTCCGGCATGTAAGGAACGAAGGAGGTCTCGATCTAACTTCAGTCAGTGGGTTGATTAAAAGGTGAACAGGTGGAAGACTTGGCAAGAAGAGTGAGGAAACCACTTCAGGCAACATGCCTTTTAGTAATTTGTAGAATAAAAACCCTGAATGTGAGATCCTCTGGTTCAGGGCTTCAAGAAACTCTTAAGGGGACTTGAATGGACTCTCCAATTCCAAGTCATTCAGCGTTAGGAAAATCACAAGAACCGATTAGAGATGATGCAACTGTTAAATTGATCCAATTCTACATCATCCTACAACAGTTACAACTCGACTAGATTCTCCAATTTCGAGTCGTTCTAACACAGTATAAACAAAGATGTGAAAGAAACTGACATTCATAAGACAAGAAGTCTCAAAAGTCCATGCATAACCAGAACAACAATGCTTCATTAAAGTTTTACCACCGGGAGCCTCGCTCAACCATTGATGCTTACAAAATACAAAGATTGAGTCTATATACTCAGGAAAATTCCCCTCACAGAGGCGTGTCCAGTCACCCAAAGCTTGGTGTCCCTTCAGTCAAACTCATACTGACATCCTTCTTTAAGCACCACCTTAACTACGCATGGCTCCTATGAGGAGAGTAGATGAGCCATTAAGTGTTGGGCTAGCGTGCACATACTTCTCTGTTGAGTCGAGCACTTCGGCATGGTTTCATTGAGAAAATTGATACACAGAACCTCCTCGGGAAGATGGCTTGCCAGACCCTCCATCCCCTCAGTTAATGAATGAAAGGAGGTTTCATCCACCCATTCCTGCCTTCATTTTCTCCAAGCGGAAACCAGGAGTGGAATCGTATTCAATGGCATCTATAAATCGTGATAATCCCCTTCGGTGACTGGATTTGAAACCTTTGGCACCTTTTTGCATAGCTCCTTTCTTTCTTGGTGACCACGGGCTGTGACCCTATGCTATTATTCCCATAAGCGCTTTCGGAGTTCGCGAATAGGAAGGAGCTGATCCTTTCTTATCATAGTCGCGATGGGCGAAACGCAGAAATGGATCAATAGGGCACCACGCATTCTTGAAATCTGATGGTACTCAGCTCACCTGATGCTTCTATGGGCCCTAGGTCCTGGATGCTCTCGCTACTTCGTGCAGCGGGGGTACGACGATGCCACACTTTTCTCCTTGAACTCACGATGGGTGAATCGGTGAGGAGCTCAATCACGCTCCAGGCGTCTGCTTTAGATGGACAGTTGAGACTGCCCCTCGATACTATGGGCCTGACCCTGGGTGATTTCGGTGCTTCAGGGTTCGGGGTTTCATGATATAAAGTAATACGAAACTTTTACCCTTCAAACTTGCGATTTCTGAAAATCGACGCGGCCAGATCTTGCGCCACGCATCCTTAGGATGAATGGAAGAGGGGGCAGTCGATATTAAAAGGGAGCTGCCCTCATTTACAGGCTCACTTGAAGTGACTTAGTGCTAGGACCATGGGCCTGACTCCTTAGGTGATTTCAGCATTTCGCTGATCGACGATCTCAACTGCAACGAATGTGAGGCTCCTTGTTTCCCGAAACTCCGACCCGTGATACACCGACTGGAAGCCACCTGTCCCAATTAGATTAGACGACCCAGATTTGTCTTGAATCATGGGAGCTATCTCTTGCATTAACCCCGGGGCAACTTGGCAGCCCCGAAATCCCGACGACCATTGATCAGCATTATAGGTGGATCCTTGTGGCCGTCAGCAAAAATTTGCCCATTCGCTCGAATTGTAACTGAAAAGAAGCTCCTCCGTGTTGTGCTTGGGCACTTCCCTGGAAATCCGGCAGACCTATGTACCTTTGTGCCCCAATACCAAAATTGTTTCTAACACACACTTATGTGTAGGATCAAATAGCTTGATTGCATCATCTTTTGGAAGCAGCCACGATAGAACCAGAGCAAAGGAAAGAGGAATAATAGACGAAGAGTACAATAGATATTATAGAATCAAGTATGACAACCTATTACCCATCAAAAGTATTAGCAAAGTGTCAAATGATAAAGATATCACTAGGGGCTATAGAGTTCCCCTCGACAGAGATGCAACAACAAGTACAAGAATTAAGTCATATTGACTTAGTCTTATTATAGTTGTCAATGAATGTATTAAAGGGTTTGTAGACAAGTGTTACGTAGGAGATAAATTTGCGTGTAGAGTTGATGATGATGGAGTTGACCAAAGTGACAAATGATAAGGAAAAATTGCAGATAGAATACAACAAAGTTATGATGGAGCGGGGCGAAGCCAAACTTAAAGAAGAAAGGCTACAAAAAGAAATCGTGAAGGTTTATAGCGACATCCCAAAGGTCTCTATGGAAGTAGATGATCCATTAGAATAGAATTTGTCAAAGATTATCAAATCCATTCAAGGAATTTGTGCGAATATAGTAGACTTAGAAGCGTGCACTACACCAAGCACTCCACCCGAGGAAAGGGAGAAAAGAGAGAAGACAACGATGAAAACAGTGGAAAGTGTCAAGAGTTTGGAGGAGGAGTGTGCCAAGTTGTATGAAGAAAACACACAAGTATGGACTCAACTAACAGAATATGCAAAGTTGCAAGGAATAGAGTAGAAGTTGCAGGCTGCATAGGAGAAGGAACCAACTTTTAAAGAGATGATGAGCACTTTGCCACCAAAAAAAAATATGGTTGTAATCATGGAGAATAGGAATTTGTACCTAGACATGAACCAAATGAGAGAATAACAGTAGGATCATGCACAAAAGATTGAGACGATGCAGGAGAAATCATTTTGGGTAACAGATGAACTTGCAGCTACACAAGGGATAGTGAAGTAGACAATGCAAGAGAGTGCAAAGAAGTTGAATACCCACATTATTTTCAAAACAACAGAGGGAATTTTGTAGAAGGAAACACAAGTAAAGGAAAATATCATGATTGTAAGAGAAATGTTCCAGCAGTTCATTTTGACGTGGAAGAAGGCCTAAAGTGTCTCGAGACGAGCCACAAGTGAGTGTTGTGGGATTGTTGGAGAAGGATATTTTGGGACCAGTTTTGGGAATAATGCAGGAGAAAACCACACAACAAGTTGGATAAGGAGTATCGTGCATGGAGGAAATGAAGGAAGTTAGTGCATTTTCAGGAGCAATGCGTGTGAAAGGAGGAACATAGTTATAATTCATTAAGTATTTTTGTCCATTTTGTAACGGGATAATCCCTGATGTAAATGTATAAATATGTAAAGGTTTTTTGGGGTAAAGTAGTTCTTACATCGAGTATGTTATGGATGAATGAGTACGAGTCAAGAATGAGCTAAGTTGAATATCATTCGAGAGATAAGTGTGCATTGTATGCACGAACAACAAGGGAATGTTGGGTTATAAATGAGATATCATGTATGAGCACAGTGCACATATTTTGTAAGGAATGATTCTGAATAATAAAATGAGAATCCTATCATTGTGGAAGTAGCCCAGTTTGGGGTGGACCATGTTAAATATGATGTCTTTGTGTTATGTTGTGATGTGCTTATTTACTATTTTGTTTATTGCACGTACTTAATGAATTTTTGGTTAATAGAAGCATGTTATAATTTCAGATGATTCTACACACACAGTATGCAGATTAATGAATGAATGTTAAGTACAATTGTAAGAGTGAATTCCTTTCATCCCTTCATGACTGTGGAAACCTGGTTCTTGCAGTCCCCATAGATACCTTGAGTGAGATTTCACCTACTTGCGGGTGATTCCAAAAGGGCTAGTATCTTAGGGTTTTATTGGTGAACTATGGGTCTGCCCACTGCATGCCAACATTTCCACAAAGTAATATCTCAGACCACAAATTTTATCCTCTTCAAGATTCATTTAGAGGTGAAGAAAAGGTCATTGTTACCACTACATCCTCAAACCATGAACTTTCTACACAACAGAAGCAAGTCGACAAGATTGTAGATATTTTTTCTTCACCTATGGGGGTGCCTCTTCACTTCCAAGTCAAGCACTCCATTGAATTGGTACCTGGTGCTACCTTACCCAATGGTCCAATATACAAACTCTTCCTTCCGAAGAGTGAGGAAATAAAGTGTTAGACTAAGGAAAATCATGCAGTCAAATTTGTTGAAAGGATTTCTCACATTCTCCAAAAAGTCCATGGCATCTTGCAGAAATNAAGCGCTTTCGGAGTTCGCGAATAGGAAGGAGCTGATCCTTTCTTATCATAGTCACGATGGGTAAAACACAGAAATGGATCAATAGGGCACCACGCATTCTCGAAATCTGATGGTCCTCAGCTCACCCGATGCTGCTATGGGCCCTAGGTCCTGGATGCTCTCGCTACTTCGTGCAGCGGGGGTACGACGATGCCACACTTTTCTCCTTGAACTCGCGATGGGTGAATCGGTGAGGAGCTCAATCGTGCTCCAGGCATCTGCTTTAGATGGACATTTGAGACTGCCCCTCGATACTATGGGCCTGACCCTGGGTGCTTTCGGTGCTTCAGGGTTCGGGGTTTCACGATATAAAGTAATACGAAACTTTTACCCTTCAAACTTTCGATTTCTGAAAATCGACGCGGTCAGATCTTGCGCCACGCATCCTTAGGATGAATGGAAGAGGGGGCAGTCAATATTAAAAGGGAGCTGCCCTCATTTACAGTCTCACTTGAAGTGACTTAGTGCTAGGACCATGGGCCCGACTCCTTAGGTGCTTTTGGCATTTCGCTGATCGACGATCTCAACTGCAACGAATGTGAGGCTCCTTGTTTCCCGAAACTCCGATCCCTGATACACTGACTGGAAGCCACCTGTCCCAATTGGATTGGACGACCCAGATTTGTCTTGAATCATGGGAGCTATCTCTTGCATTAACCCCGGGGCAACTTGGCAGCCCCGAAATCCTGACGACCATTGATCAACATTATAGGTGGATCTTGGTGGCCGTCAGCAAAACTTTGCCCATTCGCTCGAATTGTAACTGAAAATAAGCTCCTCTGTGCTGTGCTTGGGCACTTCCCTGGAAATCCGGCAAACCTATGTACCTTTGTGCCCCAATACCAAAATTGTTGCTAACACACACTTATGTGTAGGATCAAATAGCTTGATTGCATCATCTTTTGGAAGCAGCCAAGATAGAACCAGAGCAAAGGAAAGAGGAATAATAGACGAAGAGTACAATAGATATTATAGAATCAAGATTGACAACCTCTTACCCATCAAAAGTATTAGCAAAGTGTCAAATGATAAAGATATCACTAGGGGCTATAGAGTTCCCCTCGACAGAGATGCAACAACAAGTACAAGAATTAAGTCATATTGACTTAGTCTTATTATAGTTGTCAATGAATGTATTAAAGGGTTTGTAGACAAGTGTTACGTAGGAGATAAATTTGCGTGTAGAGTTGATGATGATGGAGTTGACCAAAGTGACAAATGATAAGGAAAAATTGCAGATAGAATACAACAAAGTTATGATGGAGCGGGGCGAAGCCAAACTTAAAGAAGAAAGGCTACAAAAAGAAATCGTGAAGGTTTATAGCGACATCCCAAAGGTCTCTATGGAAGTAGATGATCCATTAGAATAGAATTTGTCAAAGATTATCAAATCCATTCAAGGAATTTGTGCGAATATAGTAGACTTAGAAGCGTGCACTACACCAAGCACTCCACCCGAGGAAAGGGAGAAAAGAGAGAAGACAACGATGAAAACAGTGGAAAGTGTCAAGAGTTTGGAGGAGGAGTGTGCCAAGTTGTATGAAGAAAACACACAAGTATGGACTCAACTAACAGAATATGCAAAGTTGCAAGGAATAGAGTAGAAGTTGCAGGCTGCATAGGAGAAGGAACCAACTTTTAAAGAGATGATGAGCACTTTGCCACCAAAAAAAAATATGGTTGTAATCATGGAGAATAGGAATTTGTACCTAGACATGAACCAAATGAGAGAATAACAGTAGGATCATGCACAAAAGATTGAGACGATGCAGGAGAAATCATTTTGGGTAACAGATGAACTTGCAGCTACACAAGGGATAGTGAAGTAGACAATGCAAGAGAGTGCAAAGAAGTTGAATACCCACATTATTTTCAAAACAACAGAGGGAATTTTGTAGAAGGAAACACAAGTAAAGGAAAATATCATGATTGTAAGAGAAATGTTCCAGCAGTTCATTTTGACGTGGAAGAAGGCCTAAAGTGTCTCGAGACGAGCCACAAGTGAGTGTTGTGGGATTGTTGGAGAAGGATATTTTGGGACCAGTTTTGGGAATAATGCAGGAGAAAACCACACAACAAGTTGGATAAGGAGTATCGTGCATGGAGGAAATGAAGGAAGTTAGTGCATTTTCAGGAGCAATGCGTGTGAAAGGAGGAACATAGTTATAATTCATTAAGTATTTTTGTCCATTTTGTAACGGGATAATCCCTGATGTAAATGTATAAATATGTAAAGGTTTTTTGGGGTAAAGTAGTTCTTACATCGAGTATGTTATGGATGAATGAGTACGAGTCAAGAATGAGCTAAGTTGAATATCATTCGAGAGATAAGTGTGCATTGTATGCACGAACAACAAGGGAATGTTGGGTTATAAATGAGATATCATGTATGAGCACAGTGCACATATTTTGTAAGGAATGATTCTGAATAATAAAATGAGAATCCTATCATTGTGGAAGTAGCCCAGTTTGGGGTGGACCATGTTAAATATGATGTCTTTGTGTTATGTTGTGATGTGCTTATTTACTATTTTGTTTATTGCACGTACTTAATGAATTTTTGGTTAATAGAAGCATGTTATAATTTCAGATGATTCTACACACACAGTATGCAGATTAATGAATGAATGTTAAGTACAATTGTAAGAGTGAATTCCTTTCATCCCTTCATGACTGTGGAAACCTGGTTCTTGCAGTCCCCATAGATACCTTGAGTGAGATTTCACCTACTTGCGGGTGATTCCAAAAGGGCTAGTATCTTAGGGTTTTATTGGTGAACTATGGGTCTGCCCACTGCATGCCAACATTTCCACAAAGTAATATCTCAGACCACAAATTTTATCCTCTTCAAGATTCATTTAGAGGTGAAGAAAAGGTCATTGTTACCACTACATCCTCAAACCATGAACTTTCTACACAACAGAAGCAAGTCGACAAGATTGTAGATATTTTTTCTTCACCTATGGGGGTGCCTCTTCACTTCCAAGTCAAGCACTCCATTGAATTGGTACCTGGTGCTACCTTACCCAATGGTCCAATATACAAACTCTTCCTTCCGAAGAGTGAGGAAATAAAGTGTTAGACTAAGGAAAATCATGCAGTCAAATTTGTTGAAAGGATTTCTCACATTCTCCAAAAAGTCCATGGCATCTTGCAGAAATCACATGACAAGTACAAGTGAAAACATGGAAAACATTGAGTTCCACATAAGTTTCATGTTGGCGATAAGGTTTGGTTACATTTGCAAAAAGATCACCTTGCAGGACCCCATTCGAAGCTTTGACCACTTTGATATGGGCCTTACACCATCACCAAGGTTGTAGGTGAGAATTATTTTGAATTAATTGTTCCCCCATTCCTCGGCCTACATCTAGTCTTCAATGTGGATCTCTTTTTCCCATATTTTCCACATCTACTAGACACCTTAGATGTAGCTAAGCACTTTCCCCCTACAAAACTCAACTCGGAATGCCTTTAGCAGGCTATAGTTGATTG
>JZKD02S0315123.1:0-19635 GCA_000966675.3 Picea glauca
TGACCCTTAGTGGTGGAAATGAAATTCCAAGGTGAAACATAACATCATGATGCAGAAATACTTTCGACCACTAAAACCCAGGAAGGCCAGAGACTGGATATGGTGACAGTGGATGAAGAAAATTTCACCCAAGACTTAAACAGAAACCCTCTGACTGAAACAATAGTAGCAGTAGGGATTTATCGCCAGGAAGACCGGTAACTTCTACAAACTCAAAAATATTACAGGAAGAACCATCCATTTTTCATTCAAGAACCAAAATTACACACAGTTGCAACACTTAGGAAAAGACACAAATCCATACACCTAAGCCAATAATCATTTCATAATTAGAGTGCAGTCAAGAATGGACAAAAAATAGGACATACCTGTTAATCGAAATCCTTAAGATGAGAGGTGGTCTAGCAGTTTCACCCTGCTAAAATTCTGGAGCATAACATAGCAGCAAGATCAAACAATAGCCCGACAGGTTGGTGGCCAATGGGAAGGGTAAAGGTGACGTGCAGTAAATGCACATCGCCTCCACCTGCATCTCATTAATTCAACAATACATGCCTATGATCCCTCCATTAACACCACTAATCAACCCATGCATCGAGACTATCAACACATTTAAAACCAATAGACCATACCACATTAAGCCATAGCATAATCCAAGTTCCATATAAAAATTCGCATAACTATTATCACTATGATGTTGCCAAATATGCCACCGACGTTTCATATAATATATATATCTGCTACATAATTCCATTAACAATTTGTATAACCATCTACATTATCACCTTGCCAAATGCGCCACCGATGTTTCAACCATATGCATATACATCATGTAATTCAAACACAACTTCATAGCCATTTCCTTGTTAGCTAGGGTTTAACAACAATCAACAAGTATTTTCATGCATGCAATATTGCAGAACTAGGTCTCTTTTTCATTTGTTATAGTACTTTTCCTTTCTCGAAACTGCCTTTCATATAATTTTCACTAACATGTTTGTTGTGCAGGTGTGAGAAGAACAAATGCCATTAATGAATAGCAGACTCTAGTAAAATGAAGGAACAACACCTTAAAAGATCAACTCGTACCAACAACAACAATATCTCATCAACCATGTAAACCATGTAGCACCTCATCATAACATAAAAAATGAGCATATATGATCTTCACTAGTACAAGGGGTTCCCACCTACTAGTATTATTTAGCTTTTATAATAATAGGCTTTAGCAATACTCTGTGAGCGAAACTTCGTTGACGTTTTCAATCGTCAAAAAACTGGCGAATCCAAAGGGAAATTTGTTTTTAACAGATTTAGAACTCAGGACTCATGGTTTCGTGGACCAAAACAACAAGCTAAGAAGACATAATTCGGATGATTATGCAACAGGGGAAATGAGCAGATTTAATGGAAAGATGACCGGGAATTTGGGGATAATTCATGAAAATTGTTAAGTATGAGGGGCTTTTTACCACTTTTTGCATAATCATTCGACCAAAATCTTATCTCAACCCTTTAAGGAGGAAAACCTTTATACTTTCTCTTAAAATCTCAATGGATGAAGAAATGGCAAGNACCAAAACAACAAGCTAAGAAGACATAATTCGGATGATTATGCAACAGGGGAAATGAGCAGATTTAATGGAAAGATGACCGGGAATTTGGAGATAATTCATGAAAATTGTTAAGTATGAGGGGATTTTTACCACTTTTTGCATAATCATTCGACCAAAATCTTATCTCAACCCTTTAAGGAGGAAAACCTTTATACTTTCTCTTAAATCTCAATGGATGAAGAAATGGCAAGAAGAAGTGGGAAATAACCAATTTTGTGTAAGACAACAGTGGAAATATGTAACAATTTCAAGGGACCTTCAGAGGAGTCATCATAACATCTGTCTAAGCTTGATTGTTATCAACTAAAAATGATTTGAAGGAGTGTCACTGTGGCAGGATTTATCCAACATCCTATCTTGATTGAACACTAAAAGATGATAAAGATAAAAATTGCAACAAAAATTAAAAGCAGAAATTAAAATAGTAGCAATAAAAGACAGAAATGAAGCGCGATGAGGAATAATAAAAAAAAAAATTACTTAACTTGGAAAGAAGAAATCAAAGTACTGTGAAACAATGAAAAGAAGCACAAAAATTGGCAGGATAGCTAGGCTACTAATATACAGAAAAATCCATACAGCATTAAAACTTTTCATGTTGGTTCCTCGCAATATTTCAAGCGAGGGTTGCTACTGCTGTAGAAAAACCATTGTCTCTATAATTCCTTAAGAACTCTTGAGTTAATGTCTAAGACCAAACAATATGGAAATGACCCAACACCTGAAACTCTGGTGCCCCATGACACATACGATTAAATCATCAATATAATCATGGAGACTGACCAATTCATTAAAAGTCATGTGTATTGGCCTTTTAATGGTGATAATTGCATCCAATAAGCCAAAAGGAAGGCAGTGGTAAGACATGGTATCACAACTAATAAGAGTGGTTTTGTAGAAATTTTCTCTTTCTATTTTGATTTTATTGTAACCACACAAGCTGTCAAGTCAGGGCTCCCACTGTGACTCTACAACCTGTTGCAAAAACATTTCCATACTAAAAGGAGGGAAAGTGTTTATAATAATTATTTGTCTAAAATTTCTAAGACTAACGTAGGTTCTAATATTATCATTGTCCTTCGAAGCATGTTCCCAATTTGAAACCCATTCAGGGTCGACTAAAAAAAACATTTCAATCTTTAAGAAATCCTTCAAATCCCTTCTAAAGGTTTCTTTTAGTGCAGATTTAACAAGTCCTAGTTTTCACCTAGCTAGTTTTATAGTACATTGCACAAGACCTGGATCAAAACCATGAAGATCCACGTTAAACCAAGAGAAAATATTTTGAAATCCACCAAGTAACTCGACAGACCTCATCTCTTCTTTATCAAAATCTCAGACATTCATTTTAACATTCGTTGAAGATCCAGGTGTCCTAATATTCATGGAGATGGTTTTAACCACTTTCTGTTGTAACTCCTCTTCCTTATGTTTTTCTTTATTTCCTCCAACACTCAATGAAAATGAACTCTCAAGAGGATTCAAGCCCTTAGGAATCCTATTGTTTTCCATGGATATAATTTCCTCGGGCTTAAGAGGTTCATCTTGGATGATGGTACAAATTCTCTCATCATCAGGGAGGGCCTTCCAGAATCCTTCATTTCCAGAAATGTATGGACAATGCAGAGATTGGAAAGTGTAATCAAGCTAGTGAGGCAAGAGTTGTTGAGTAGGAGAGGCTACAAAGATAGCTAACCGATCAACTATTGAATTCAACTCCTTCTTGACAAGAGTGATGTTAAAATATAGAAGGTTCAAGACAAGTGCCCAAATAGTTTGGGAGTATTGTTCCATCAGCTTGTCACTAGGAGGGCATGCCTTACATATCAAGTTCACAACAAGCTTAGAATTTCCAAAAACTGAAAGGTGACCACAACCAAGATGAAGGGCATTCTCAATGCCTAACAACAAATCTTCGAATTGAGCATCATTGTTCGAGCAAGAAAACTCCAACCTGTATGACAGATTATGATGTTTTCCTGCAGGGGAAACCAAGATAATACCAGCTTTGTTACCTTCATTAGAGAATGAACCATCAAAGTGCATGCGCCATAATTCATCATCTGAATCAATTCTTTCTAGAGGAATATTATCCTCTTTAGCAAAGATGGAATATACTCCCACGTCATCTTCGATATATTTTACGCTAGATTGTGGAACACTCTCTATGTAGGGTGAAATTCTTCCTTCTCTAAGGACTATAATGTTCTTACCATTTCGGGGAATGGATAAATGTGTCCCATCAAGTGAGAGGTATCCAACTATTAGGGCTTTCCAATCATTCCCCAAAATAATTGAATAATTTCTCATAGGCATATCAATCACCTGAATGTTGAGGGTTGTCCTTATCTCAGGATGAGCGCATAAAACCAAGGTTACATCTTTAATCTTGTCTATGGTTGTTTTTTGTAGACTATTATAGGAGAGCATGCTTCTGGTGTTTTCGTTTGTACATGACAAGCCTAGCTCTTCCATAATAATATTCAACATGACACTTGGGACCGAACCACCATCAATGAGGAACCAATGGGCAATCTTATCATGATCTTTACATAAATATAAAAAGGGGGTTTTTTTACAGGGTATCTAAAATTATGTACACCTTCTTTATTTACATAAGAATCCTCTTCATCTACCTCTTCGGAAAGGTTGGATACAACGAAAGATTTTCCTTCCATGAATTGTTTCGGATGCATCTGTTGTTCAGGGGCGACAACCATGTCTAGGAGGGTTGAATTTTATTTGATTTTGGCCAATTGATTTAGGATATTGTATTTGGAAGAGGGGGGAGGAGGAGTGATTCCTTGACTCTCAGTAACTTTAGGAACCTGGGGCACAATAGTGGTTGGGAATGAACTCGGGATAGAAGAACTGTGATGGGACTCAAATTTTCCTTTGGGGGCATAGGCTTTGTTCCTAGTATTGATGACCATGACATCTTCTGGCTTAGAAAAATCTAGTACAGTGATAGTATTTTCTGGTCTTTTACCAAATATATCATCTCTAACACTCTTCTTTACCTCACATGTGGTCTCTTTGTGTTGCTCCTCGCAAAATTCAAACCAACTACGAGGCGAGATAGCCTTAGGCTGAAAATTTTCAACCAGATTTCTAAAAGGGGGTGTGGAAGAGGATGAAGCTCCAGGGGTGAGAGGGGAGACAATTCCCTTCCACTCAAAATATATTATACAATTGTCCATATCTTGTACTATCTACAAGAGAGAGAACATTTCTATTTGTTTAACTGATTCCCCCTGGGGAAGACCATTTCTCTCAAGTTGTTCTTCATACTCTGAACATGTATGTAGAGTGGAAATGAGATTATCAATGGATTTTTCCTCAAGCCTATGATGGTAGGAAGAAGGCAATGCATTGTAGTAATGCATGAATGCGGCTTGGTTCTGTTGGCGGATAAGTTCGGGGATTTGATTGTAAAACTTGGTGAAATGCAAGTTGAAAGACCTTATGGTCTCACCATCTTTATAAGTGACATTATTGTATTCCCTTAAATTCTCGGCAGGGCTTTTGGATTGCCCATAAGTGGATTGGAACCAATATATTAACTCCTCCCAAGTAGAAAATATCTTAGGAGGAAGGTCAAAGAAATCAACGGCAGCCTTTCCTTCTAAGGAATTGACAAACACGCATATGCAACTGTCATTGTCGTTAGCCCCTATGTTATGAAAAGCATTAGAAAATTCCACTAGGTGTTCATTAGTACTAACAGTGTTATTTCCTAAAAACCTAGGCAAGTGCTCTTTAAACTTCAGAAGTGGGCAAGTAGTAGGTGCTAAGTTAAGAGGAGAAGACACATGCCATGGTGTGGTTGTGACATCCTCTTCAAACTAAAAAATCCCATACTCTTTAATGACTTTGGTGGGGTTTGTAGTAGATTGGACATGGATATGGTGGTTTTCCAAGCTACCAATCACTGATGATGATGAATATTGGGAAGATGAAGCACTTCCAGTGCCACGAGAGCCACCACTAGATGCCATCTTTTGGATGATAGATGAGGGAAAGAAAGATGATTTGAATGAATCAAATAAAGTTATCATTAGAGCACTTAGTTGGGAAGACAACACAATATTTCTTCTTCCTATTTCAGCAATAGGATTGATTTCAGGTGACAAGCCTCTTCTTCTTCCAGAAGCACGAGAATCTAAGGACATTAAAGAAAGGACAAAACTGAAGAAACTAAAGGTTACTATTAATTTCTAGGTTGCCTATGTCTAGCCTCCAATTGTTCTTGAGTGATAATATCTCATTCAATTGTTTCCCAAGAACGGTTAAGCTCGGCACAGGTTCTAGCAGTTTCTAAAATAGTATAAAATAGGTTCAAACCAATGTTGGTCTAGTCTTGGAGACTGGGCTCAAGATTGGGCTGCCTTGCAACAGGAACAATCATGAATAGCAAAATAGTCAAAGAATCAATAACAAAAAAAGAAAGATGTATCGATGAAAATTGAGTATAAAAATTTAACCAGAGAGATAGCGAAGATCTCCTCAGTATGGTCGCCAAATAAATGTTGAGGAAAAGATATGAATTGATCTTATTCAAGAATTTTCAGACTTTACTTGGATAAAGAAAAGTAGGTGGGAATATCACCCTATGTTTATAGCCAACAAAAATAGCATCCTAATTCACAAGTATTAATTACGAGTGGCTGTAAATTCACTTTTTATGTAATTTTCTGAATAAATCAGTTGTTGAAATAAATGTAAGAAAAAAATTAAAGACACTAAGAGGATAATCAAGATAGATGAGACATAAAAAAATCCTTTATTTCATTCCAATTCACCAAAGATTCATTTCTTTACAAAATATCATACAGAAATCTTGGACCAAAGTCAAACGTAGAAATCCCCGATGGAACATACAAAAGGACCTCTAACAGAAAACCAAAACTGAAATCTAAAACATGGATCAGCTTGCCACAGATTGTTGCCCACTCGACTCTACACAATAGCCTTTATCAGTCATGAAAGTTAATTCACAAACAAACATGTCTACATTGACTATCAAAGATAGATCAACACCCATGAATACCAAGTGTCTGAATGATTTGATTCATCCCTGAATATTGTTGTCTACAATAAGACCCTTCTATCACAAAAGAGAATTAGGTTGTGATGAATATCTGAATGAATGAAAGTTGAACTATCTCAACATAAAATCAAAGAGAAAACCTTAGAATTCTTGTGATTATATCCTCCTTTTGTCCCTCCCTTCCTCTTTTCTTTTAACAAGTTAGAATTGGTTAAAGTAGTTAAACCAATTCATTAGTTAAGTTAATTAAAAGACTCAACTAACTTTAGTTAGGGGGAAAGGTAATAATCATAATAAGGGTCATAAATAAATAATAATTAGTTGGTGGGACACCTTGTGACTCCCTTTAGTTCATAATAATCATATCAATCATAACATAAACATTAGTTAAGAAAACACACCTCCTTGTATCTCCCATCACCATATTTACTTTTGGCAATTTTAGCTCATGAAATTTGAAATTATCTTCAAAAATAATACTCATATATCCAAAATAAAACATGTTGTCCAAATATCCATGAAGTCAACTGTCATAAAACAATAGATAACATAAAACTCAAAATCCATATTTCCCAGTCTGTGATGCAACTTTTCCTTGGTTGTTGTTGTCACCTCTTGATTTTCTTGAATTTGCCTTAGGTTGTGCAGAGCCTTTAGTCTTAATCTCATTGATAACATGGGAACAATCCTCCCTCAAATGCATCTGTGAAGTAACGGATTTGTCAGAGTCATTGGAGGGTGAGGAAGGGGCAACAATGGATTTTCCTTTATCAAGTGCATGATGGGCTTCAATCTTAAATCTCTTGCTAGCATGGGAGGATTTCACTAGCGAGTGGTTAGGGGCATCTTGGACAATGGAGTTAACCAGGGGAGGAGGAGGCAAAGACAAGTTGGGCTGGCCACAATGTTGGGAGACTGTTGGGTGGACAATCTCCTACCATCCATCATTTTCAAGGACCTCAGGCTGTAAGGAGACATGAGGAGGTACATGGATACYGGGGGCTTGTTGGGCTTGGAAGGGATGCCTTTCTAGCCTAGGTTGGACTATTCCTTACCCAATCCACAATTAAAGAATCATGCATGAAACAATTGGCCAAGATCTTCTAAACCAACATCAAAATGTATGGAGAACCTGGGCCTTCTTGGGCCTCGGTTCCAATTACCTCTACCTCTGTTACCTTGACCATGGCTTCCATGATTGAAAAAACTCATCCTGCATGTGTGATCAATTAGAAAATAGTATTTTAAATAACCATGCATGAAAAATATTAAAAATATGAAATAGATTTGGCTCAGAACATATCAGACTCATGCAATCCAATCCATACAAATTGTTTTACTATTAATCAACGAGCAGGGGGGTGAAACAAGGTCTTAGGATATGTAAGGGGTTTGTAATGAGTGAAAATATGATATAATGAATGGGAAGAAGACATGGTCACTTCTCAATGAAAACAACAATCAATTGTTAAACAACCAATAAAACCTCAATGTTATTTACACAAGATACTGCCACTTTCATCCAATTTGACACAGAAATTCCCTTGACTGTAATCAATCTCAAAGAAGGGGGTGAAAGAATGAAATGGGAAGGTGATAGGATTTGTAATTAGTGGAAAATGAGATAATGGGAGGGGAATATAATGATTACTTTTAATGAGATTAATCAAGTGATCCATAAAACATTCTGCAGTAAGACTAGATGCACCAACCAACTATCATCATGACTGAATAACAATTCCTGTTTATTTAACTAGTTCACTGTCCAAAATATCCAACACAATGCCATCAAAAAACAGTAAGTATTCCACATAATTTGTAAGAGGTTCTATTTCCTTTCCCTTACACATTCTTCATTTTAAAACAATTCACGAACAGTACCCAATTCTAATCTGTAGGCATCAACATCAACTATTGCCATGCATTTCTTCAATCCACAACTATACCCAAAAGTCATATTTTCAAACTAATAATGAAGTCACTATTACTGCAATAGAATCCATCAAAATGCAATGATATTCATTCACATATATATGCAGTAATCAAAATAACCAAGATCAGATTGCCATGCCTGAAAAACAATTAATCATACAACCAACATCCACCATTTAGATACCAGCTATGCAGGAATAAATTTTCCGAGCAATGAAGTTTTTCCATTGTAAAAGAAAACCAATTCAACACGACTTAAAAGTTGGGCCACCTATCCAACACGATTTTCATCAACAACATGTTGGTTTCAACAAGTGATCGATTGCAATAATAAACATGCCTAAAAATTTTGTGGGTGCCCCTGAGTGTGGAAATCAACTATGCATATCATACACAATGTGCAGTTAACACAACTCCATGGCACAACATTTATTCTTGACATATTAAACACACAACCACGATAAATAACTCAACATATCATGCCAATATATAATATTTCTTGGATTTAGTCACCCGTGATCGACTATGTTGTGCACACTCAGGTCTATGCAACCAACAAGCATAAAGATGCAGTGGATATACTTTCCATAGTTATTCAATTCAGTAGTCATTCATCCGCAAAGAAAACCATAGTTACTATGCCCATTATTTACTTTGCAAAACACCATACACAGAACATGGCATGTGTGAACAACACCAAGCATTCGCAACCAATGCCATCCATCATCCAAATCATCATAAGTGAAAATACCAGTGACTGTATATCAAACCACAATTTTCCACTATTGTAAAAACAAAATAATCAATCAAACAAGATGTATCAATGGCACATACCCTCACATCGAATCAAAACGGGGCATAAACCTTATTCACTAATAATAATGAGTTATTTGACACAAGGAGGGTGACTGTGAACTTTAGAAGTGTAATTGGCACTGTAAGGTTTATCGCTATCATCACATAAGAAGTAACTAAATTGCATACCAACATGACTTCCATACAACCAATGGTGATTCTGCATTCAAATTAATTAACCACAATAATATGTAGCAACTTGATAGGCCCGAGAGTCTTCCTACAAAACTCTAGACCATAGGGTTAAGGGTTTTGCTCGGTAGCCATCACAGGAGGATCAAAGTCAATTTCTTGTAATAGTGAAACTTTGAAGCCGGAGGTATACACAGAGAGAGATATATGAGTCATTTGTGGATAGGTAACAATCCATGTCGAGGGGGGGGGAAATAAGGGCGAGGCTCTTATTCGGTTGGGTAGTTTAATCAATGCATGCACGGTATAACCCTCGTTTTCTTTGTCCGATTGCCACAGTATTGAGGAGGAGACAGGGCTGAGTTAAGAACATAACACTCAATTTGTGACCCTTAGCGATGGAAATCAAATGCCAAGGTGAAACATAACATCTTGACATAGAAATACTTTCGACCATTAAAACCTAGGAAGGCCAGAGACTAGATATGGTGACAGTGCATGAAGAAATCTCCACCCAAGACTTAAATAGAAACCCCCCGACTGAACCAGTAGTAGCAGCAGGGAGTTATCACCAGGAAGACTGATAACTTCTACAAACTCAAAAATATTATAGGAAGAACCATCCACTTTTCATTCAAGAACCAAAATTACACACAGTTGCAACACTTAGGAAAAGAAACAAATCCATACACCAGAGCCAATAATCATTTCATAACCAGAGTGCAGTCAACAATGGCCAAAAAATAGGACATACTTGTGAATCAAAATCCTTAAGACGAGATGTGGCCGACCGGTTTCACCCTGCTAAAATTCTAGAGCATAACACAGCAGGAAGATCAAACAATAGCCCGAATAGGGTGGAGGCCAATGGGAAGGGTAAAGGTGACGTACAGTAAATGCACGTCACCTCCACCCACATCTCATTAATTCAAAAGTACATGCCAATGAGCCCTCCATTAACACCATTAATCAACCCATGCATCGAGACTATCAACACATTTAAAACCAATAGGCCATACCACCTTAAGCCATAGAATAATCCAAGTTCCATATAACAATTCACATAACCATTATCACTATGACCTTGCCAAATATGCCACCAACGTCCCATATCATATATATATCGGCTACATAATTCCATTAACAATTTGTATAACCATCTGCATTATCACCTTGCCAAATGCACCACCAAATTTTCAACCATATCCATATACATCATGTAATTCAAACACAACTTCATAGCCATTTCCTTGTTAGCTAGGGTTTAACAACAATAAACAAGTATTTTCATGCATGTAATATTGTAGAACTAGGTCTCTTTTGCATTTGTTATAGTACTTTGCCTTTCGCAAAACTGCCTTTCATATAATTTTCACTAACATGTTTGTTGTTTAGGTGCGAGAAGAACAAATGCCATTAATGAATAGTAGGTTGTAGTAAAATGAAGGAACAACACCTTAAAATATCAACTCATACCAACAACAACAATATCCCATCAACCATGTAAATCATGTACCACCTCATTATAACATAAAAAATGAGCAGATCTGATCTTCACTAGTACACAGTGTTCCCACCTACTAGTATTATTTAATTTTTATAATAATAGGCTTTAGCAATACTTTGCGGGAGAAACTTAGTTGATGTTTTCAATCGTCAACACTTGTCTCTCTTGAGGAAAATCTCTCTTGCATGCCCAAGAAACCCTCCATGGTGGAAGAAAAAAAAAACGACGAAGTAGAAGATTCTATTAATTTGTTGCTTGAGAAATCTCTCACGCGACAGAGGGATGACATGATGGATAATTTTTCCCACATCCTTCAACACATGTCGATAACAACATGCGCATCTTCATAAAGCGACCACTTTGGAGGCACCTTGCCTTTCAAGGTACAAGTTAATTTTGATATTCTCGTATTTGAAGGACAGATAGATGCGAATGCCCTAGATAATTTGTTAAATCTGCTAGAAGGTTATTTCTATGTTCACAATTTTTTCGACAAGGAAAAGATCACCTTCACACTCCTTAAGGCTCTCCCCTGTGTCAAACATTGGTGGGAAACTTACTCAGACAAAATTTTCATAGAGGAGTCTGAAATATATGGGGTTGATCCCACTTGGCATTTTTTTGTGGATGCGTTCAAGGAATAATATTACCCTCTTGGAAACTATGAAGACCAGTACATGATATGGACCACACTGCAGCAGGAGAGGGGCCAAGAATTTCTAGAGCTCAACAATACCTTCCATACCTTGTGCACCAAGTTGGGTATCAAAGACTCCAAGCGACATCTAGTTCTGAAATACTGTGGGGCTCTACACAGATACATCCAAACTGAAATCGATTTTCTAGACATCTCATCACTAGGTGTTGCTTATCGATATGCTATTAAAATTGAGTAGAAATTTAAACACCAGAACAAGCGGGAATTTGGGTCTTCAAATCCTCAACAACCAAAGTATGGTAAAGATGGCCCTAAAAACCAGCCTTTAGAAAACCATACCAAGCCATAGGAAAATAAGGGTAATGGAAAAATGAAGGACACTAGAAAATGGTGTGATTTACACAAATTTTCCTAGCATGACACCGATGAATGTCACTCAAAAAAGTTATTGGTGGTTGAGATAAAAGACAAGGAGCCAAACCCTGATTCATAATCTAATTCATAAAATACTGGTAGAAGATAGATCATCGCCACAGACCCCACTGTTATTGTTGTGACCACAACAATTTAACCAAAAGAACCAGTAGATCCTAAAGAGGGGGGACACCTTTTTCATTCACATATGTGGGTGAAGGGGACCCCAATGAATTCTAGTGTTGATAGAGAAAGCTAGAAGAACCTCATCTCAACAGAGGTCATCAAAGAGTTTGGATTGTCAAAAAAAACACACCCACAACCATACAACATCGGGTGGCTTCACCAGGGAAGCGATCTTCATGTCAGCTAGCAGTGTCGATTGTCATATAGCATCCATGCCTTCAAGTATGAGGTACTATGTGATGTTTCCCCAATGGATGTCTATGATGTTCTCTTGGGACAACCATATATGTGGAAGTGCCATGATATTTATGAGTCTCGACCCCGTAGTGTCATTGTTACTCTGGGAGGTCATCTCTACAGGATACCAGAGGTAGTTCCAACAATTGTCCCACCTAAACAATGTCGCAAGGTAGTATCTCATACTACAAAATTTAGCTTCTTTATAATCTGTTCAAATAGTGAACAAAAGGACACTACAACCACTGCAGACTCGGTCCAAGAAACTTCTATCCAAACGAAGTAAGTCAGCAAGATTCAAGAAAAGCATAAATATTCCTTCTTCACATAGGCATCTCATGTAGCTACACTAGTTTAAAAGGTCCAACCCTTCCAGCCACAGATTCGTGAAAGCCTTCAACAAGCTAAGCAACACAACTTCTCCAACAAGGCAAGCAACTCATCAAGATGTAGATTCAGCAAACACATTTCCCTCTACCCCAGGAAATCAATGCAATGGATACCATTTCTTCATAAGGAGGGAGGATTGATCCAGGTGGATATCAGTGGCCACCTACCTATTACAACTGGCTCAAAACAGTCTTCTAGCAATTTACTACTTTTAGCAGTTTTTCAGTTCCTAAACTTTCGGGGCCATTTTGAGGGCCTAAATGAAGGTTTTTTGGGATCAATCACCTCGATCATGGCCAAAGGATTTTACTAGTCCCCCAAAATGAATCACCTCGAATATACCTTTCCAATGAGCTATCATGTGCCCCAAACGGAGATCGTATGTCAAAGTTATGCCCCGGGGAATTTGATACACCAAACTACCCAAAACGGGATCCAAAAAATTGTTGGCTTTTTGTTGGGTATGTGTTATATTATTTGCAAGGGGGTTTGAGGGGGGGATGCTAGMCTCCCCCTTGGGYGGTAAAGGGGGGCGACAACTCCTCTGAGAAAAAAAATTCCTTGGGAAATGTATCACATTTTTGCCTCGTTTTTCGTGTTGCCTCGATTTTCATGTCCATTGTTGGACGATTTTTCRGCAAACAATTTYTGCCTATGGTTTTCTATTTTCAGTTAAGGAATTATGGTTTTTGACTAATACAGGTCATTGGGTTAGGTTTATGCCACTGAMTCCTACATGTATATTGTATTGTAAACAATGTATCACAATGAATGAATATAGAATATGTTGGTTTTCTCGGTTTGGGTTTCCAGGGGAGAAATATATGTGTAATGTTTGTATTTTCCATTGTATATTTTATGTTCTTTTACTAAAAATATGTTTGCATTAAATATTGTATGAGGTTAAAATCTACACTTTTCATCTTCTGGGGTTAAGTTTTTGGAATTTTTGTATGTTAAAAAGGCCTTTAGAGCCTCATTGTAATCATCTTCTTGCGAATGTGAGTAGTCATCACATCTCTTCTCATAGATAAGTTGCCACCATTCTAGCGAGTCTTTCACTCTGTATTTCTACAGTTTTGTACATTTCACTCATTAATAGAAATTGTGTATTAYTGTATCTCTGTGTTTATGGTTGCATCTCTAATATATTTTTGTGATATTATTGGATATCTGAGATATCTTTGTACATTTATTTATTATATACCTGCTCTCATTTCATGCTGAAAATAATCTAGATCAAAGGGTCATGTTCTTGAACCCATATGGGCCACTCAATCATCTTATTCGCATGATTGCCTCGATGATAATTTACCTTCAGATGAATCCATATTAGAGGACATGAATGGTCCCGATAGTCCATGGGACGATATGCATCATCACTCTCACTTCCTCCCATAACTTTTTAGGATTGAACAAGAAGCCTTTAGATATACCTTGAGTGAGATGGTCAGTCACGTTGTGGTTCTACTATATACACATGGTGTTTATGCCGAAGGAAACATGGCGAATATTTCTCCCACCATCACAATCAATGTCTCTCAAATTCCTGGCAAAATAAAAAATGTATATATTGGTGCGGATTGTTCCCCTGAAGAAATTCAGATATACACCGATCTCTTCAAATAATTTTGTGACATATTCACTTGGTCATATGAAGAGATTCTAGGGATTGGCCCTATCATTGTCAAACATGAGATCAAGAATTATCTGGATACTAGACCTATTCGACAATGTCCTAGAGTTGTTAATCCTAGGAAGACCCCTGCTATTAAGGCAGAGGTAGAGAAGCTACTTAATGTTGGTTTCATCTACCCAATTCATTTGACCAAATGTGTGTCCAATCCCTTTATCATGAATAAGAAAAAAGGAACCATTCGCGTATGTATGGATTTTCGAGACCTGAACAAGGCTTCTCCTAAAGAAAACTTATCGACTCCTTTCATTGACCAGATTCTTGATGAGTGTGCGAGAAGTGAATTTTTTTCTTTTATGGATGGATTTTTAGGATATAATCAAATTTAGATCAAACTCGAGGATCAACACAAGACGACATTTATTTTTCCTTGGGGCACTTTTGCATACCAGAAAATAAATTTCGACCTTAAAAACGTCGGAGCGACCTTCCAATGTGCTATGACCTTTTCTTTTCGCGATCTCAAACACATTTTCAAATATTACCTTGATGATCTCATTTCTCACTCTCTCAAGAGAGTATATCATTCCACTCACCTTCGACTAGTATTTGAGAGATGTCGTTATTATCGCATCTGTTTGAACCCTCACAAGTGCATCTTATGCGTTAGGTCTGGTTGTCTCTTATGATTATTAGACTCTGAGCATGGGATCATGGTGGATCCTATGAAGGTTGAGTAAATACCTAGATTTCCTCCCCCACTCAACATTCAAAAATTTCATGGTTTATAGGGTAAAGCTAACTTCTTGTGTCGATTCATAGTAAACTATGCTAATTTAACTAAGGGTTTCATGCATCTCTTGAAGAAGCATACTCTACCTCCTCATGTTCCCTCTCTCTTGAAGAAGGATACTTTAACTAAGGGTTTCCACTACTACATCTACCTCCTAATGCTCCTTCTCTCTCCATTCAAGCACCATCCTGCCAAAAGAAAGTCAGTTTTTTAGTCAAATTCATTAAAAAAATTGTTTGTGAACTTGTACGTGGGCTGTAATGTTAAAAATCACATGTAGGGCCACATATACGCGGGAAATATTTTATTTTCCCACGTACATGTCTCCATATATGCAACTCGATGAACTATAACATGCGTACACCCTAATTTACAACTTGCACCCTCTAAAGCTCAAAAAATGAGGGCTAAATTGGAATTTTAAACCACTAGAAATGAAGAGTGGAAGAGCACTTACTTGGTCCAAACGGTTATCAATTTCATTGATCGTAGCTCCCGCAATCAACACTTGAAGATCGTGGGGAAAATGGTCCAAAATGCACTATGTGGGTAAAAAACTCAAATGGTATGGTAAAAATTTTCATTTTTACTATTATTAGAAACATTTTATCCACTTTATATAGTTTATGCCAATTTTTTGACATAGTGGACTAATAGTTTAGTGGAAGGAGTTGGTTTTGGTGGTTTTGTCCAGGGATTTTTGCGGTTTCTAGCATCATTCCGCTCGTTCGTGACTTCGACGGGTACTACCTTTTAGCAACATATAGGATAGGTTGTCACTCCATTTTGAATTTTTTCATTATCCTATGACTATGATATGTATTCCTTAGGTATGAACCCATTTATTAGTGACATGAAACCTTCTTACTACTACTCGAAGTGTCGTTATTGAATGGTAGAGACTTACCAAACATGGGTTCCCTAGTTAGAACCTTTGTGCCATTTGGTACCCATGCAGAAGTTATTCCATAGGACCAAGAGTCCCTTATAGTTCCAATATGACTTTGTATTCAAACCCCATATTCTTACTCACAAGTATTTTGACCTATACCTATGGGACTCCCCCCGATTCTTAGTTAAGCTCTTTTCTGACTCTCTAAAAAAGTGAAAATATTGTTGAGTGAACTTGTCTCTTTCACACCCATTAAATGGATTTGAAACGATTTCTATTTGGTATAAGTTTAACTCTTTTTCAGACCAAGTAGACCAATTTCGAAAAAAAGAATACTCTAGTCAGCATTGGCTAAAAGAGTTCTCATGGGTATTGTTTTATACTTTTTTGGGCCTAAGGGACTAAATCTATGAAAAAGGACATTATTTGGAGTTAAGTTGTAATTGCATCCCATTATCTTGCTTGCAATATTGAGCCTATTGTTGGTTCATTCTTTCTCGTTATAAGCTCATTACCTCAGCAATTTTCATCACTAGCCAAGAAGAGCCTTATTTATATCATTTGCATCTTGACACCTTGTACCCTAGGAGGAAGCATTCCCCCAAGTGTCCATGCCCCGCATGCACTTCCTTGCATTGAGAATAGGTATGTTCCACTGTTTGGAGCTTGTTTCTTACTCGCGAAACTCATTTCCTCTCTTGTATCATAGCATTTATTTTCTTATGAAAAAACAAAAAAATATGGGCAAGAAAAGAATATTATCTCATATTGGCAGCAGTCATGTCTCCTTTGAACATAGCACAAAATTTTGAGTCCATTTTCATACAAAGTTTGGGTTTAGTATGACTTTAGGAAGTTGAGCTCGTTACTTAGAGTTTACTCCTCCAACTAGTTAATCTTCTAGTCCCTATGGAGAGTTTGTTGATGCCTCATGCATCATGAATCTTTATCATCAAGTCTACGATGCTTGAGTTATCCATATGTCTCATGCTCTTGTTCAAAGGATGTCTATAAGCTTGTGTTGACCATTTCTCATAAACATTGACTTTTCATGTCGGTTATACCCTTAGTGTATCTCATAATCACATGAGGTTCTAGTCCTACCGTGCACCCTAGTCCTACTTTCATTATGGGTGGGTAACCTTAAATCTAGCAGTTGACATCTCCTCATTGGTTGTTGACTGGGGGATTTTCCTTGTGTTCGACGACAAGAAATATATTCACACATTAGAATTCATGTAGTGTCTTGGATGAAATTAGCCTTATTGGTGGTTTCCTCACATTTATTGGTATTTTTCATTATTGGATGTTATTCAAAGGGTATCTTTCATGCACTACTTGCATTTGGTGCATGCGAGAGATGCATGGGGTCATTGGTTCGTGAACATCCTCTTCGTCTGAGTTCCTCCAAATCATCAAGATATTGCTTTGTATCTCATATTGACTGATGAGAGATTCCTTAATGCTCTCCTTTTAGTGGGTCTCCTTCCATTGGCTTCATCTCATCTATTATGGAAATGAGGCCTAAAGTCTTATGAGTACCTAGAGTCTTGCAGTCATCAATGGCAGGTTCTCCCACCATCGAAAGTTGGGAATACATCAATGTCTCTTGATCAATGGATTCTTCAAGTGTTCAAACTAAACACCTATATTCACACTTGTAAGAATGTACTCGGTGCCTTCATACCTACTTTCATTATTGGTAGGTTGTCTAACATTTGTTAACGATATACATTAATGACCGGTAATCAAACAAAGTCTCATTGTGTTCTACTTCAACTCCTCTATTCACGTGATGTAGAATTACACCTTTGGCAGATCGTGTAGAAGACATTCAGTTTAGAGTGGAATCTTTCCTGAGTTTTTTCTATCATTCATTGGACCAGTACCTATATGACTTCAGTGATCATGGAAGATCAGATTGTACTCCATTGTATACAAATATCTTCAGCTTGATTTTGATACTAGTTTCCACTAGGTCTTGCTCGTGACTATGATGGTCTATGGAATATGTCTACTTTGTATTTCCTATTCATGGCCATGAACATATTTTTGGTATATTTCCACATGGATATTCAGTGTAATTCAAATTGGCATCCATGTGTACAAAATCATTATGGATTGTAATATTCTCATGAAAAACTAGCACTTCCAGCTGAGTCTCCATTACTACACTTATGGGAATTATGATGTATTTCGACCATCATAGATACTCCTCTAACCTCACACATTAGGGGGCATCTATTATAGAGAATTTTACCTCACCCCATGCAACTTGCTTGGATGGCCTTTCCATTTCCCTATGCAGAATTGAAGTGCCCTTTTGTACTTTCCAGAGCCAAAAAATCATATTTTTCCACATATACGCGCCCTACCAGTTAGACAACATGTGTATATGCAGTTTTCTCCATTACATCCCACGTACATCAGGTTTGGTGCTCAAAATTAAAAATCGTGTCGGGTTTCCATGTCACGTTACAAGATCCATGATCCTTGACCTTTCGTATATTGGAAATGTTCCGACTCGGCCCTTTAGTTCCATTTGAAGGCTATAAATTGGGCCATATCCAATCCATGGAGGAGAGAATTCAAATTTGGAGAACAAAGATACTTTGGAGAAATTTCACTTCACATTAAGTCTGCATCCCTTTATCCTTTAAAGTCTAAACACATTTTTCATCCCCCAAGCTCTTCCTTCTGTGATGGAGAACCTCATTGTCTCCTTTATATGATCTTTCCTTTGGTGGAGGATTGAAGTGGTGGATGCCTAGCTACAGGGACTTAGTTTCTCGGTTTCGATCTGTGTCATTGCAAAATTTTGTCACGTATACACTTATCTTGATCATTTTTAATAGAAATACTTTTTTCTCATCCAATTGATATCTCGCAAATATTTGAATTATTATTCCATGGGAGTATTTGTCATTAATGTTAATGTATTATTCTATTTTATATGCTAACCTCATATATTATCACCATATGCTTGTGTATATTGGATGTTGAGAACAAGTTGTAGGTATAAATCTTTGAGTTGTGTTCTCAACGACGGTCTTTATCGAACGTCTTGACAAGGTAGGCTCTCGATCTTGTCCTGTTAGCATTGTGTTTATATAACATACTTGATATTATATTTTATTTCTGTGTGTCATTATGTCTATTGTGGTTTACCCCGTGCCATAGAGTGTTTTTCCTCGTAACAATTATGATTTTATAGACCTCAATTTTTTTATTTTGTACTGAAGATATTTGTTGGCAAGATGGATAGCCCATAGGTTTAGCATTTGTATAAGAAAATGGAAACCTTGCAAGAAAATAAAGATGTTGTGATGTACAAAAA
>JZKD02S0315167.1:4882-17569 GCA_000966675.3 Picea glauca
AGAACATAAAAACTGTCAAGATGTGGAACAATTATGAATTAGTGGAATAGGTTGGTGGCCACTAGTATCCACTTGGATTATTCCTCCCCCCTTAGGAAGAAATGGTCTGCGATATGTCAAGTTCCTCCATCTAATGGGGAAAATTTTGTTGAATTTGACTCCTAGTGATCCACTTGGCTAAGTGAAGAAGCTTCCCTGCTTTGACGATGGGATATAGTTGGATGTTTTGTTGGTGGGTTCCCTTAATTTTAGTGTCCATGATTAAATAAATTTTTGCATGTTCAATTCTTTCATAATTGATTACTATACGGGCCAAGTGCTCAATTTTGTCCAAAGTGTCTAGGAGAGGTGGAAAATATGGTCAAAGTAGTTCCACATTAAATATTGGGTGCAAGAAAAGGAAAGGAGGAATAGTTAATTGAAACACATTCTCACCCATAGCCTTGGGGATGGTGTAAGGCCCATATCAAAGTGGGAATATCTTCCAATGGAATATTTTGAGGTAATCGTTCTACAATTGAAACCATAACGTATCTCCTACTTGAAAGTTGTGTGGTACCTGATGTTGATAATCACATTGGTTGTACTTGGAATTGGCTTTATGCAAAATATCATGAATTTTTTGTTGTATTTTCTTGAATATCTCAAAAAATTTGGCTTCTAAATCAATCCTGATGTGATCATGGGAGGATAATTCTTATGCAATTGAAATTGATAGAGCTACATCAATGGGAGCCAATGGTTGGAACCCCAAGCACACCTAAGAAGGGATATGTCCAATCGATATATGGAGGGATTTTTTTTAGATATATTGAATATAAGGAAGGATCTCATCCCATGTACATGTATGTTTGGAATGTTACATCCTGAGGATAAGGACAATCATCTTGTTCACTACCTTTGTTTTTCCATTAGTATGTGGGTGGAAGGTAGTCGATTTGGTTAGCTTGGTTTCCATCATTTACCATAGGATGGAGAAAAAATTACTGAAGGACCTACTATATCAATATGAATTAATGGTCTGTGGGAACCAAAAATGAACCCAAACATGTTCAAAGAAGAGCTTAGCAATGGCCTTGATTGTGGTGCTCTTCTTGCAGGGTGCCAAAAATACCATTTTAGAGAATTGATCAATGAACACGAAGACACAATCATTCCCATGCTTGTTTGAAGGAAAAATTGACATTTAATCCATGGAAATGGAATCCCAAGGCCTTTCTAGAGTAGGAAGAGTGGTGTATAGTCTCTGTTTCTTAATGACATGTTTGGAAATGGTGTAGGAAGTGCATGATTTGATGTACTTGTGAACATATTGTCAAAGCTTTGACCAATAAAAATTCTTTTGTATTACTACCATTGTTTTCTCCATGCCAAAGTGTCCTTCCAGCTGACTATAGTGAGCTTTCAATTTCATATTTGCCTGCTCACTTGAAGGAACACAGAGGAACACAGAGATGGATCAGATGACATAACATTCCATCCTAGAGATGAAAGTCTGGAATAGTTTTTCCTATGCTAAATGTCAGATAGGTAGAAACAAATTGATACTCACTATTCTATAATTTTGTCCACTCTGATGTCTCATGCCCACAAGAGTTAAGAATTGTGGTTAATGCCACAAATGGTGGTCAATTGAGGTAATCTATGAAATGGTAGGTATTTCCCTTATTGTACTTAAAGTTCAAGTGGAATTTCTATAGGTACATGGATCGCATATGATGTTGGTGATTATGTAATGTTTCGTATGTCTGGATGAATTATAGAGGCCTGTGATCAATTTGGATGATCGTTTCCTTCCATAGAATTTAATTCTTCCACTATCGACATCCCCACACAATCAAGTACATCCATTTATTGTAGGTGGGGTATCTGTGAATAATATCAGATAGTGTTTCATTATGATAGGAAACCAGATTCCCATTTTGAGTGAGTATTACACATATATCATAATACGAAGCATCTATCTCAATATCAAATGGTTGTTGTAGGTTTGGTATAATAAGGACTGGTGTTGAGCAGTGGAAAAAATTCAAATACTCGAATAAGTTATGTTGGGATTTTACCAAAACAAGTTGTCCTTTTCTCCACCCTTGGTCACCTGGATTAGGGCCCAAGTGATATGAGAGAACCCCAACAAAAAACAATGATAGAATTTGGTGAGGCCCAAGAAGCTGTAGATCTTGGTTAGTTCCTTTGGGAATGCCCAATCATGGATGAGTTGGATCTACATTGGATCCACATGCATAACCTACTTATCCACTATGTATCTCAAACATTGGATTCTCCACATGTCGAAGGGACACTTCTCTAAATTGGAATACAACTTGTGTTGTCATAGGCTACCCAAGACTTGTTGAATGTGATTCAAAGGTTCCTCCCAAGTATAGTTAATGATAAGGATTTCATCCATATATACGACCATAAAGGAATTTGTTAATGGTCGCAATATATCATCCATGATATTCATTAATGTGTCCAGGTAATTACTCAAGACAAAACAAATGACCAACCACTTGAAGAGACCATATTTAGAATTGAATGTTGTCTTCCATACATCAGTTTTATCAATCTACACCTAGTGGTAGCCTGACTTCAAATCAATATTATTGAAAAATTTGGCTCCCTTGAGTTGATCGATAACATCATCAATTTGGGGGATCGAGTATCGGTTCTTGACTGTGATCTTTTTCAAGGCTATATAATAAATACAAAGTCACCATGTCCCATACTTATTTTTTACTAGAACAATTGAGCTCCCACAAGGTGAGGAGCTTGTTTTATGTGGCCCTTTAGAATTAGTTTTTGGATGTGGAGTTTGATTTCTTCCTTCTCCATAATAGAACACTTGTATACATGGTTGTTAGGAAGAGGAGAAATGGGTTTCAAATCAATTGAGTGCTTTACCTGATAGTGAAAAGACACCATTGTATATGGCAAGGAAAATATGTCTTTGTGCTCTTCTACTATCTTGTCCACCTATTTTTGTTGTGTAGAGAGACCTCGTGCATAGGTTTTTGCAGTTGCAGTGACCTTCCATTCACCTTCTAACTAAACAATAAAGACGAAAAATCTCTTAGTCTAAGAGACCACCTTTCTGCACTATTTTCTATATAACATGAAACTGCAGTAGTTGGTACTACCTTTGATACCCTGTAGAGTTGACCTACCAAAGTAATAATGACACTATGGGGCCTAGATTCATAAAAAAATGATTCTTCTACATACATGGTTTTCGTAAAAGAATATAACTCAGAGTCTTTAATACACATCTTTGTGCATAAGGTATGGAAGATGTTGGTCTACTTCTACATCGTCTCGTCTCTCTCCTCATGTAGATTTTTACATCTTCTGTACAGGCCATCATTTCACCAAGAGTAGCGAGGTTCTCTACAGCCTAATATGGGACATATTTTGTCACATTAGCGTGACTTTAGATTTAATAAAACTCAAATTCGAATCAATTAAACAAATAAGAATGATAAAAATAAGTTTGACTAGATAAAAAAACATCCTAAACTTGCATCTATCAAGCATTAAGCACTGAAATAATCAAATTAGGAATTCAAGCATGGAATAAAATTATATAAAAAAAGTACACCTTAAGAGATTTAATCCCTCTTGGTGCTTGATCCAACTTTAATATGGATCTATGCAGGTAGTTTCCAATAAGGTAGTATTGCTCCTTGAGGGTGTCAAAAAATATTCCCAAGTGGGTCCTATCCCAAAAATTGTAGGCTAGTTTTTAGCATGTTTCTCACAGTAAATATCCCACCAATATATGATATGGGTAAGGTACTTAAGGAGTGCAAAGATGATTTTTTTATTATTGGAAAAATTTTGGACAAAGAAATAACTCTCTAGAATGCTTCACCATTTTCCCAAAGCATTTGCATCTATCTGTAATTCAAATAAATGAATATCAAATTTAACTTCTACCTTAAAGGGTGTCACACCTCTGATGGGACTTCTAGCTGAAGGTGTCACCATTGTTGTTGGGAACTGTTGAAGGATATGGGAAAAATTATTCATCATCTTGTTCATGTGTCACGTGAGGGATTCTGCGAGTAATAATTTGATAGGATATCCTACTCTGTCGCATCTATTCTTCTTCCATGGGGGTATTCTTGGGTTGGTGAGAGTGTTCTTCCCCAAGCTCAACTAGTTCAAAACCTAACTCTCAGTAGCCTGACCTCAGTGGGGACATGCACAAAGAAACAACAAATGGAATATTTCTATGATACCATTGATCTAGATTATATTGAGAATGAAATGAAAGAAGAGATATAAAAAGGAAACACATAGAGATATTTCAAGAAACACAACAATACAATTAAACTTAGGTTCTATTGATGATTGTATAGAACACAAAAGATTGTAAAATGCAAATCACACAAGCTATCTAGAATAGTGGTACCTTATTTCTTAAGAGAGAGATGTGTCAGATATGCTAATTCACAATAAGATGATTACAAAGAGGATGAGCATTCCTTTCAACATAAATAATCATTGATAAAACTATGAACATTGAAAAACCTAACTCCATAAGATGAAACACCAAAAGGTTTTTGGGCCTCGATGTGGTTAGTTGATACATCAACTTCTCGTGGGTGTAAATTTTTCATACGATCTCCATTTGGGGCACTTGTTACCCCGTCAAAAATATATCTACAAGGATTACACATTTCATTCATCCTATCATCTATCATTAGCTACCTGTTAGGGATTTATACGCAAAAAAAACTTCATTTAGGGCCTCAAAACGACCCCAAAAGTTTGCGACCAAAAAAAACGTAAACAAAATTGCCAAGATGTAGAACCATTCTAAATTAGTGGAATAGATGGCTGACCACCAATATCCACTTGGATCAATCGCACATTCAATGAGTACCCACTCTGCATTCTTTTTATAGATTCATGGTGGAATAAACTAGAATTATATGGAAACAAAATGTTTGTTTTGAGGAAACACTTTTTTTTCATGTATTTTTAGTTTATGGGTGTATCAAACGTATGCAGAGTTGGTACACATTGGATGAATAATTTAATTCGTATCGAATAAGTTCTTAAACATGAAATTTGAGAAAATCTATAATGAGATAAGCTAAAAATATGATTAAAAAAATGTTTTTTTCTTTCCCTTTGAAAATTGATCTCTTATTTTATTATTTTCTTAAGGACGCTATTTTTAGACCTCAATATTTCTCTAATGAGTGGATATGATCAATAATGGATATAATTTCCTGTTATTTTTCATTGTTTCACCCCTATTCCTTTGACAAGCATCACATTCAATTACAAAAGTGATCATTTCCTCATTCACACCTTCCCAAAAGAAAGAGTGCATAACTCATTCATAGGTTTTTTCAAATCCATAGTGACTCATAGTAGGGGATGCAAGTGTGAAAACATTTTGACATGAAAATCTAGTTTCAAAGAAGAAACAAAATTGCAAATCACAATAATCTAGCTGCTAAGAAGAGAGAACACTTGCAAGCATGAGACAAAAAACACATAATAGAGAATGAACTATTGTACAATGAGAGAGTGATACATACACACATATATGGATGGATACATGCATGCATACATACATACATACATACATACATACATAAATACATACACACATTCATACATACATACATAAGAAATGCACACTAGGTTAGGGCTTCCTTGTGCATGCACACGTGACTCCAAATTTAGCTGGCACTAAGTGGTGATAACTAGCCCACAACTATTCCAAGATGATAAGTGGTGGCTCAATTTCCTAAAATAAAGGATTATAATCCATGAATAAATCATTTAAAAATAGGAAATAGCGAAAAATAGAAAAGCAAATAACTTCCCTTCCTTGATTCATGGAACAAGGTTCCTTAAATCACTCTAGGAACTCAAACATATGAAATATAATCCTAAAATTAGGGAATAAGACCCTAAAATCAAGGGGAAAGGTGGGAAGAGTGCATCAAATAGATAATAATATCGTATTCATGTTATCTCGTAGCCTAGGGATAACTAAGGAGATTGTGTCTCGAGGCCCACAGGTCATAGACATGGAGTACCGAGAACCATATTGACTTGATCATGGCCTTGGAGGGCCCATACTTCTTCTTCAGTGCCTCCATCCTGTCAGAAGAAATAAAATCCATCCCATTGGCTTGGTATTGAGGCAACAGTGGGTCTTGCTCCATGAGGTAATGAGTCTGAGTATCATGGTATGTGTCACTCTGATTCTCAAAACATTTTAATATGTGCATTTAATTCTCTTTTGCTTCATGACGTGTGTTTGGAATTTATTCCTTTTGACTTGTCCATACTTGGCGGGGATGACATAATTCCCTATCTAGTTGGATCCTTTAGGATTGAGTTTCCACTACGTCGGTTTATGAAAGGTCATCATCCATTCCTACCATACTTATAACTTTTCATCATCTTCCTTCTCATCTTTCCCTACATTGGTTCACGCATTAGGTTTGCAAGCTAGTAAAGGGTTGTACCTTGCCCTGTGGGAAGAAGGGGCTTAGTGCCCAGAGGGTAAAAGTAGATGGGAAAATATAAAATCCAAGAAACAAAACCTTCAGATGCTTCACCCAAGGATCCCCAAGAAATAAATAAAAGGCTTCTCAGTAAGAAAAAGTAGGGACTGGTAAAATAAATAAAATCAAGACCAAGTTGGAGGATAGGGGGTCTCATCACGAGCCAACCTATTAGGTCCATGGGCATGTAGTAGTATGACACTACTATTCATATGGTCACAATGCCAGGGTATTGGCTCTTGGTGGCATAGCCAAAAGAAAGGGGGTCTCATCAGGATCCAGCCTTCTTATCTTTGTGAAATTCTTGTGGGTAACACTTTCACCACTGGTTACCATGCCAGGGCAGTGTTCCCCAACTATTATCTTGAAATAAAAATCAATAAGATAAAAGGTAAAAAGGCATTGAATGGGCTAGGAAACATGTTCAACCATGACAAGGTGCAACTCACCCTCTTCATAGGAACCCACAGGTAAGCCCTACATTTCCATGTCACCACTACACCCCTTCCCCAAACATCTCCCACACCATATCATGCACTTACATTACCTAGAAATACCCCACACCTATGAATAACCATCCCAGTAGGATGTCCTGGACCCCTCACAAAATCTGGCTTGTATAATAACACAACGTCTCTAAGAACTTGTGTGGGAAAATGGGGGGTCTTATGCACATGTTTGGGTAACTAGATTATTAGATGTGATTGACATTGCTATGATCCCTACGACTTATAAGCCCATGGAAGCATAATTTTTTTTGATGAAGTACCATGCCCGATGGATAGGTACACAAGGGGAGATGATTATCTTGGAACTCCATATGGATAAAATCCCACAATGTGGATGCTGAGACCCCAGCTAGGGGAAGACATATACCAAAGGCTTGCACAGGAGAGAGAGGAGGACGTTACACCAGAGACAACTTGGCAAGCCTGAATCCATGGGGGTCTTTCCCTCCCACCATGATGTTGTCCCTTGAAGGCCCTTGATGTCATCATTAAGAGCTTTCATGTCACCTAGTTGAGGTATCCAACTTGAGGACGGATTTGGTTGCCACATGTGGTAGTCCAGAGGGGTTTTGAGCCCCAACTTTTCACTTGGATGGATAACGTTCCAAAATAAAGGATAACGTCACCCTAGGAGGGGTAGGAATTCACCCTAAAAAGATAAAATTAGGGTCTAAATTGTCAATTTTATTTCAAAAACTGGATATTTTATATAACTGGCCATGTCTGCCTTTTTGAACTAATTTTGTAATTAAAGGTCATTTGGATTGTATAAATAAGGGATTAATCCCTTGTATTTTTTCATCATTCTTTCACTCACACAAGTGATGTCTGAAATTCGACCTCTTTAAGGCTTATTGGCTGAAATTAAGTGGTGTGCAACTCTTCGAGGAGGCTTGTCTTGGTGTTTTTTGGCATTTTATTGGTGGAAAGTTTTCAACTAGGGCATTGGCTATATTATTCTTGGTGAATGTAAGTGAAATTATTCAATTATTATTTCCTTTGAATGGTTATAGTATCTTTACTTTTCATTTACTAAGATCATGAAATTGCTAGTATAAAACCCTAGGAGATTGAGCACATGTTATTGTCCTTATCTCAATAGTTATCCAGCTACTAGATTTTGCTAGAAAACCTATCCATTGAAGCATGTGTTATATCCCTACCATTGTAGCACTCTAACATCATTTCCTTCATCAATACTTTATTTATCTTAAGCTTGAAGTAAAGAATAAGGAAACCTATTAGGGCCTAGGGTTACCTACTTCCTAATAGTTGTTTTCCTTCTATGGTTTGGTGATTGAGGCCTTGGGTTACCAACATCTCAATAAGTTTCCCTCTTGTCTCTAGTTTACACATTATCATTTATTTCCTTCGATATTCTATTGCAAAAGTGACTCCATTACCCTTAAAGATACTATTTTATACCTTGTACTTGATTGATTTATGAAAACAAACGCCAAACCTTTTACCTCAAGCTATCTACTAACTATTTCTATCCCTAGATTAGACTAATTTAAAAACATACTTGTTGTTATTACAAAATTAGGCTACAACCATATATTATAGTAGTAAAATCTCCTAAAAGCAATTATTAAATTTGATTTTTACAATGCCTTCTTAGATTTTCACAAGTGCTAGTGTATTGTTATTATTGGGTTACAATTTTGGGTCATTTTGAAGCTCATTTGAGGCATAACTTGTGAAGCTATCATCATATATTTATTGTTGTTATAAATTTATATTTGCTTCATCTTATATCAACTTATTTATTTTATTGAAAATTCCAAGGTTTTACGAATCACTGGCATCAATCGTTACTTGCAAAAATAGTGTTTTCTTGTTGTCTTGTTCTGGGCAGGTACACTTAGAATATCTTTGCTTCATATTGTTAAACCTTTGGGACTTTCTCATCGATGTGATTTTTGAGAGGGGGAAACTTTTATTGATACCTTTACCTTTTCCTTCTCGAAAACCCAGGTCATTGGGGACGTCTACCATGGGATTTTTATCCCTAAAGAGAAAGAGGTATCTTATTTAGGTGATAGGGATAAGACAACCTCATGTTATGCCATTTTACTGTCCACTTGCCTTTCCCTTTTGGAAAAGTACAAATTGTGTGATAACATTTTGGCGTCGTTGTTGGGGAACACTAAGTCAATTATCCTCAAAGATGATACTTTTTGGTAATGCTTTCCTCAAAATATTTTACTTTACAAAGCTTACATGGTGACTCCACTGAGGGTGATCCCCTTATCCCTTTGATAGTTTCAGAAAAATTGTCTGGTGACTACACTAATGACAAATCCAACCATGACTTCTCAATGGGACCCAGGAAATTTCAAACCTTTAGAAATGAGTAAAATCTTGAGATACCCCTGACAAATTCCCCTGAGCTATGAAAAATTCCCCCCTTAGATTCACTGGTTGTGATGGGATTAGAGTTGACAATCACATGGATGATGTTTGGTCTTTCTTTCAACTCCAACCTATCAATGATTATGCTAAGGATTTGGAAACAAAAAGTTTCTCTACCACTCTTCATGGCAATGCTAGAGAATGGTATTACAATCTCCCTGATGCTAACATCACATCTATGGACTAGCTAGAAGAAACCTTTCTCAAGAGATGGGGTATTAAATTGAAGGATATACAAATGCTACTAAAAAGACTTGAGTGCAAGCTAAGAATGAGACTGTAAGGGAATTCCAAGATAGATTTGAAAATTTTCTATGGAAAATTCCTATAATCCATATCCCTGAAGGAAAATACCTTGCTTACCTCTATACCAATGCACTTGTGGTTCATTTAGGGTTTATCATGAGTAAAAGGAAGCTAGAAACACTCAATGAAGCTTATACCATGGTTTTAGAAATCAAGGCAAATATCTCTTTTCTCAAGGAAGGACACCTCCTTACCCTAGATTCTCTTAGTTTTGAGAGATTAGTCTCCCTTGGGACCTTTACTTGTAATTTCCAAGAGAAAGGGGAACAAGTCATCAACCGACAAGAAGCTGAGGAGAAGGATCCTAATGATGTTTTCCACTCCTACGAGGAAGAGCTAGAGGTTTCTCATTCTTCTTCTGAGGATAATTAAAACATGGTCGAAGAGAAAGATCCTGAGGATATTAAACACGATGATGAAATATTGATGTATGCTCCTCCCTCTAATGAAGCCATTGAAGAGCCTATTCCCCCTGCACAAGAAAAAGAGGATGGGGTTAGTCACTTTCCCTTCCAAGTTTCTGATGACACCTTGTTCTATAATTCAAAAAGGGAAGAAGAAAGGAAATCTTTGGAAAAGACAGATCCTCCTTATTATGAAGTTAAAGATGTGGAAACAAGTCATGAGGATGAAACAATGATGCATGCTCCTCCATATAATGAAGTCATCCAAGTCATCGAGGCTCCTGCACAGGAAGAAGTAATTACAATGAGCCATTTCCCTCTCGAAGATTTTGATGATGCATTATTTTATGATTTGGGAAGGAAAGAAGTACTTAAGGAGCCCTTGGTTGCCTTTACCCCTTCATGTTATGATGAAGAAAATAACTTCGTTAATAATATTGATGAGTTCATACATGTTCGAAGATGTAAGTGGGATGTAATTGGTTATGATGTGGATCCCACTTACGACATTGAGAATCATCTCCAAGTATTTCCTTTACAATTATCACAAAAGTTACTCCTAATCCTAACATTGGGCAACAAGGAGATGATATAATTACAGATACTTTCCAAACACCCAGGGATTTCCTAGTTCTATATTCTGCTAATAAATTTTGGTCATACCTTGAGGAATTTGATGAGTACTCCTTTGAGAATTCACATTTATTCTATCAAGAAAATTATCAACCATCATTGTGATCAGATCTTGATAAGAGTGAGGAAGTTTCTTTCCTAAAGCAAGATACTTGTGATAATATTTCCCACCTCCTTTTGGAATTTATGGGAAGGTTGAGTACCACAAGAAGAAGCTTATTATCACAGTCTTCCATCTTCCCCTTGATAAATAGTTAGTCATCCTCTAGGATCTTCCTGGTCCCGTCTATTATCACTCTGTAATTTATTAGGTTGATAAAGAAATAGAAATAGGTAACTATTTCAACCAGATTTAGGTTGAATTCTGACCCTTCAACCAAAGAGGTCTCCCTCATGCAAAAATACTCAACAAATTTAGCAATGAGCACACAGAAGGTTAGATTCTGTCATAGAACATGTTATGTTTGGTTTTAAATTGTTTGGTTGGAACAACAAGGGAGGGCCATTGGGAAATGGATTCAAAGGGGATTGGGATGATCAATTTTCAGAAATATCAAGCTCAAGTGAAATAGGGCAAGGTAGACATACTATTGGATCTGGTAAATTTGGATGAAATGAAATAAGAGAAAAGAGATAGGATCAATTGAGAAAAAGAGAAATTAATAATTTTGCCACTAAATATCATAGGAAAACATTTAAATTATCCACGGTGAGACTCAAAGTGTATCTTTCAACAATTTATGTTCTTTAACCTTCTGTAAGATGATTCAGAAAGAAACCAATATGTAAACAGAGAAAACATATTACTGAAGAGACACTTCACCACATAGATACCGCTCATGAATCCTGAACAACTTGTCTTGTATTACTTCAAAAGGTCCCTTGACCTCAGTGAACTACTTGACATCGAATGACAATCCTCCTTCTTACTAATTTTCCACCGCATCATACTTCCAAATGAGAAGTATTTATAAACTTATCACAAAAATCCTGTCATAAATGAGCATGATATATTTAGACTTACTATATCTCTAATTACAAAAAATATAGGAATATTTAAGATCGGTTCAGATTTCAAGTGCTTGATTTGATTGACTAAAAATAAACTTTAGATGCAATCACTATGAAACAAAATGCCAAGTAATTCAAATATTGGAGCTTGTATATGAATTCTGTTTTGATCCTAGAATTGTGGCCTATTGATTTGATGGAGGTTTTTGACGATATGCCTATTAATTATGCTTAGCTGTCGGTATTTATTGGTGACTGTGGCTACTTTTTGCAAAATCATGCATTGGAATTTGGAATCGGTGATTGACTGCTAGTCTTCCGCTGCTAGGTGCCTTCATGCCATGTGTTTTTAATCCACACTATTTTCTTACTATTCTCATACTGGTTTCTTTGCGATCTGTACCTTTGAATAACTTTACTGGGAATTATCTTGTACTTGAAGGTGGCTGATGAAGGTGGTAGTTTGACACCTTAGCTTGGCACAGGATCTTTATGGGATAGTTTTCAGTCAAACGGTCATGGCGAAAAATGTGATTGGCTACGAATAGGAGGATGTGGTGACAAGTGTCGAGTAGGGGGGTGGGAAGAGTGGATGTGGGAGTGTGAGCGATATCGATAGTGTGGGGGACATGTGGCATGTAGAGAGAGGGGGAGTAGATGCAGGAGGTAAGGGGTACGAATAGGCAGGAATGGTGAGTGGTAGGGTGGAGGACATGTGGCATGTAGAGAGAGGGGGAGTAGATGCAGGAGGTAAGGGGTACGAATAGGTAGGAATGGTGAGCGGTAGTGTGGAGGACATGTGTTGAGTAAGGAGAGAAGGAGTGCAGGATGGGGAGTGGCAGTATCGGGTGGTGGTTTAGGAATATTTCAGAG
>JZKD02S0315167.1:37262-57323 GCA_000966675.3 Picea glauca
GTTGTCTAATAACCCAAGCCATTTGGAATGAACCACCCTGACGGGTTTAGCGGCTCCGTTGGCCGTTCTAAGGTCCTAGGAAAACCAAAGAGAAAACTAATCTAAACTAACTAATATAAGTAGAACTAAACTAACTAACTATATAAAACAAACTAAATTAACTTAAACAAAACAAACTAAACTAACAAACAATAAATAAAAACAAACTAATACACTAATCTAATTAAAACAAACTATTAAATAAATTAAACTAAAACTAAATATAAACTACTCTAACTATTCTATATACAAACTACTAATTACTATTATACTAACTCTAATAACTAACTATCTAATTACTAATTGAATTACAACTTATTCACAAATATACAATATCCACAACTTGCAGATTTGAATAAAACATGTAAAACTCATTTGCTTTATGCCCTAAGATAGCTAGAGATATTTTTTGATTTTTATGATTTTATGAACAAGAAATAAAACTTACTGAAATCAAATGATCTAATATACTAAACACACATATATCTAACTAAAAATACTAACAGATATACTAAAAAAATAAACAACAAACAGACCTGGAAACGCTCCAGATTTGTCCTGTGTATGATGACTTCGAAGTTGGTCGGTGGAAGGAAACTCGCTCCGGTTGATCCAGAAGCTTTTCATAAACGATAGGCTGCAATGCTCTTTGAGTTGTTTACAGGACAAACAAGACATAAAAAATCATAACAATTATATGATATATAAATCTCTGCAATAAGGGAAACCTGTTATGCAAAAACTTATATTTAATAATTCAACTTATGAAGAAGAGAAATCTGTCGTTCACAAACTGAATTAACAATTGCTATGTTTTTTTAAATGCTTGGAAGAAATCAGATATGGATTATATTGATCAAAACATATCATTTGCAAAGATTAAGATAGCTAAAGTTGTCATTAACCCAATGCAAATAGACACACATAAACATAAAACAAAATATTGATATAATGAAAAGCTAAAGCTGTAGCAGAATATCAAATTCTGTCTCAGTCTGTATTAAAATTCCATATCCTTGTTCTACCACGAATGAGGATGATTATTACACAAAACTAATAAGTATTTATAAGTCTTCCCATAGGGTAAAACCTCCCTGTGGATAGTATCAAATTGTTTACATAATCTGGGAAGATATTCCCAAGATCAACTAAACTAAGAAATCAAAATGCAAGTAAAATATCTCAAATATCCTCTAACTGCTCATTAAATCCAATGCAATTTCGAATTCACCTGTAATAGACCAAAGATAACAAATTAGAGAGACATTTTATTAGCAAAACAATAAAAATCTAATCCTACAGACTTAGCTACAGAATCATGTGATTCTGTAGCTAGTCTAAAATAACATACAGGATCAGAATTGAAATCAAATCAAATCTTTTAAAAGAATTAAATCCATTTATCTTCCAATGATTATTTAAAATGAATCACTCAAGATTCAAATGATTTTATCCTTCAACATTAAACATAATCAAAAGTGATTCAATCGAAAACAGGTGTAAGAATACTCTGTTTTACTGTTACCATAAAATCGGGTCAAACAGTGACAAGACTGTTTCATATCCAATTGAAAATGATAATGAGTCATATCGTATGTGATATGATCTAATCCAACACAACCATTTTCCACTTGTTATAGCCATAACAATATAGCAAAAGATTCATATCATTTTATCAAATTCAAAGATAGAAAGACTGTTTCAATTATGGGTAAATGAAATTATACATAACAGCATCAGTCAAACAGAATTTGTCATAAATTTCGATCGTTGGTCCTCGCACAGTCAACAGACAGGATTAATTAATGGTGATCACAACCATAATAAAATTGATAGAAGTGACAATTGCAAACTGGGAAAATAATCAAAACAAATCACGACTGAGTTTAATATAGAAATAAATCTTGAATCTGGATATAGTCAATCTCGTTCTATGAATCAAATTCAAACAGAGTATCCATTGCCATTGCGAATCCAACTGATAACATGGTCGAGCTTAACAATAAACCAATGCAAATTAACCGGTTGGGTTTTTAGCATAATCGTTATGAATTGAATCTATTCATGATTTGGGTGTATTTGTACAGAGTCACATTGGAAATGATCCGAATTGTATTCCTGTTGGTCGAAAGTCATATGGGACATAAAACCGTAACAATTAACCATATCAAAACTGCTGCCAATCATAGCATATACATCATAACGAAATCGAATCAAAATGTGATTGTGTTCGAGATTGCATATGAGAAACACTTCCTGTCATGAATGGATACAAACGACTTTAATTGACAACAAAGCATCCATTTTAACTTAATCAAACAAATCAAATCTACACCAAAATCAATCAAATCGATGAAAATCCAATCGAAGCTAAACTGGGAAAACGAACTTCCATTTAGTCAAAGTAAAGCTATGTATAGAATGCAAGCCATGTAACAGAGCCATTCAAATGAAATGAACAGAGCTATTCAAAACCGAATTCGAATTCGTTATATAAACAAGTGATAAAATATACTTGTGTGATGACAAAGGCTGTTCAATTATGCCAACTTAGAATTCACGACAGTTGTGGCTGATTCCACATTTTTAAACAAGATGGAGCCTGTCGTCCTTTGTTTCTTATCAGTGGCTTGTAACTTAGCCTTTTGAATGGTAAGCAGTGCAACCTGGTCCTCCAAAGAGTGAATTCTTGACTGTAGAATAGGAACATCCAGATAATATCTCTCTAACCACAAGCTGCATTGATCACAGGGTGGCACTGTAGGTTTAGACAGAGCAGGAGAGGGTTTAGATAAATGATCGGGGGTTTCACAAGGTAGCTTAATGCCTAGGTAGTTAGGGTCTTCCTGTAGGCAAGGGGTAAGTTTGACATAAAGTCATACAAGGGTTTGGAACACAAACCTTTCGAGCAGGGATATTCACTAGCTAAGAAATGCTCCACTTCTGAATCAGAGTCCTCACTCAACACGATAGGGTTAGGCTCGACAGGGGGTTTTGGTTTATTTCTTGCCATTCGTGAAATCAAACAGGCATTCTTATTCCCTTTGGCATTTGCAGTGAGGTTTGCTTTGTTCTTTTTGCCTATAGGCTTAACAATCTCAACACTCTTAGTCACAGTGTGGGGTAGGTCGGTAGGAAGGTTAGCCGAGGGTTTTGGTAGCAGAATATTATAGGGTACTAGGGGTACAACCTTGTCGTCGCTCACCATAGGTTTGTCAACCTGTGGAGGGCTCGAATCCTCAAAATCGTTTCGAGCAATGAAATTGCTCCAACAATCTCCGTGTAGACTCAAATGACAGACAACAATAAGCTTAACTAGCCCATAATGAAAAAGGATACTATCAGCCTAATTTATTTTGTACTTCTTTGACATTTTAAACAGGATTCTATGCAAATAATAGGGCATATTGAGCTGATAATCCATGAAAACCATAAGAAAATGCAGGTGATGTAGGAATACAAACCCATACCAACCTTCGCAGGTGATAAACTGCTTGATTATCATCAATAAATCATGCCAAAGTTGTTTGAGCATGTTCACAGGCATACCTTTATCACATGAGGTAACCTTGCGCGACTGGAAGAGAAGTGTCCATGGGACCTCCTCTACTTTGCATTTCTTGGACCATCGTTGTCCAATGGTAGGCAGACCCATAGCATGACTGATAAACTTTTCATCAATTTCCAATTGAATATCGTCGACCTTGGCTCGACAACCATCAAAGGTTAGGGCAAATTGTTGAGCTACGCAGAGGTTAAAACCTTCGAATTTTTGTATAAATGGAAGCCACCCATTTTCCTCGAGGTCAGTGCCGGTACTGTCAAACATCAACAGAGCCTGCTTTCCATTGGGTTCAGCCCTCACGACTGGGGCCATGGTGCGAGCACATGGTATGGGTTTGGGTCGAATTCACCAACGCATAGGAGCAGAGTCATTCGGTCTAACAGAAATGAACAATCAAAGGGGGAAGGCATTAATGTGCGCATGCGAGGGTGGTGGAGTCATTCACCGCCATGCAGAATAGTTATGGTAAAGTACAACCGGTGAATTTCACATCTGTTCAAACAATCATAGCATAGTTCAAAACTGTATCGTTTGGCCAACCAAAGAATCAAATGGTGAGTGTTATGCCAACGCGCCAAAACAACTATAGTTTTTAAACCATGAATATCCAACGTGTAACCAACACCAAACGTTAACCATGCGGCATTGCATAAATATTCAATCAAAAGTTTTAAACCATTGTGCCAATTGAATTCATAAGATTTGACAAGCCAAGAGCTATAAAAAGATTAACATAAGGATCACATTACATATATAAAAGCCCAAAATAAACCATAACCCTTATGCAATCCAAAAAATAAATGATTTAGGAAAGTCAAAAAAAAAATATACATCTATATGCTCAATGCCTCACAAGTTTAATAAAATCAGGTTATGCAAATATAAGAATGTCCAAATAGGCATAGTTCGAAAATCCTTTCAGCCACATAGCGATAAACCAAAGGTAAGTGCCATAGAAAATATCGATAAAAATATGACGAAAATTCAGATGGTGATCGAAAAGTGACCTCAAAAGGATAAATTTTCATGCTTACAGTCGTGAAAACTTAACGAAGACAATTTTGCAAGTGTCGCAAGAAATTAAAGTGTCGTCTATTTGCAAAATGCAATGACAATTTGAAGTTTGGAAGACATAGGTGTAGGCAGCTTATAGGACAATAGAAAAAATTGAATTGGTTGCCAACATGCCTACAGAATTTCTTATTGAGTTGGTTCCCAAATGAGGATATTGGTGCCTACATAATATCTTTCTGAGTTGGTGCTTAGCTAAGGATATTGTTTTCTTTGGCAGGTTGGTGCCTACAAGATTTCTAAGAGTATTTTGGTGTCTAAAAACATTTATAACGATACAATTTTTTGTTCTTCTCCCACAAGGTTTTCTATGTTAAACTCTATGTACCATGATTTTAGTTTACATGGCTATACCATTTCAAAAATAATGAAGGATTGATAAACGCTCAAACAAATTAAAAAGGATATTATATTGATGTCCCCCACTATCAGTATAAGCGTCAATTCAAAAATTGAAGTCATAGTAGGTTCCTTTAGAAGTAATTTAACCAATGGAAGGAAGATCAGGAGCACATGTGGATTGTAAGGAAGGTCTTCCTAGAAACACAACACCTTTGTTGAATGGAACAAACTATGCATCATGGAGTATAAGAATGAAGACATATTTTAGGGCCCTTGCATTTGGTATCTTGGAATAAGTCACAACATGTTATACAAATGAAGCTGGGAAGGAGCTAGATGAAAATAATAAAAAAGAAAGAGATGTCATCTTGACTGGCCTACCATATTTTAATACTATAAAGCTAGTGCAATGTACATAAGTTAAAAAAAATGGGACAAGCTACAAAATCTTTATGGAGAGATCTAATGATTGTTCAAAATATGAATCAAAGAAAGAAGAAGTGCAATTTCTGAGAAAGCTGAAAGGACATGGAAACTATAGTGATGATGAAGAAGAATATCTCTCCATAACCATGGAAAGAAAACTTGTTGATGAGGAAAATGAAGATAATCAGAAATAAAATCTTTATTAAGAGGAATTGAATCATTAAGAAGATCTCATTAGTTCCTTATAAGAAATAGGTAGACTCGGGGGAAAGAATAAAAATAAGAAGGAGAAATTACAGAAACATGAAAATAAGGATCATAATGTTGAAGAAACAAAGAAGAAAATTATCACCCTAAAGACTCAATTGGAAGAGGAAAGAAGGATAGAAGAAGTGGTGAGAATCCAACTGAAAGAAAATGAAGAAATTACTAGAAGATAGAAGCTAAAGAGAATCTTGAAGTTTGAAAAGAGTACTGAAATCTTAGGTAGTACTCTCAATTGAAAAAGTTCACAATTCATCAATACAGGCCTTCGATAGGATGAAAAATAAAAGATCCTGAAGGAACATGCAAGCACTAGGGTAACAAATCCATCAGAAAAGGAAAATGAAGAAACGCCTAAAATCTATGAAAATATTATCAAAGTATCAATCAACAATGAAAGTAGCATCAAGAAAGGAAATGATGATAAACATAAGCATGATTCTTCTCACAAGAAAAAAATGCATTTAGAAGAGTTATTCCACCAAGAATGTGTTTCACAACCTGATATCAAAATCTCTTCCTTGGCTAATGTTTTTATTGCAACAATTATGGTCATAAAGAAATAGATTGTAGATATTATACAAGAAGTGACCATGTGAGAAACAAAATAAAGTCTTTACAATACCTCGAAGGATGATTATGTGAGCTAAAAAACCATAATTTCGCACGTGTTTGCTAACCAAAACTACAATTCATTTTCTCCTCTACTTGATTATGATACTGAATGTTATAATTGCAATAACTATGGGTGCATAGCACATGATTGTAGAACTAGAATAATAAACTCTCCTACATAAAATAGAGAAGAAGATGTTATTACCAACCATATAGAAGAATACACAAGGGTGTGGAAATGGAAGCAAGAAGAACCAAAGAAGGAATAATGTGCACATGCAATGTATTCTTAAGAAAAAAAGAAGTGAATGATACATTTATAGTGGATGTTCAAAACACATGCTAGGGGATTCGAACAAATTTCTCATCCTAAAGGAAGAAAATGGAGATAGTGTTACCTTTGGGGAGGATGCTTTTGTAACGATAGTTGGAAAATGTATTGCTAGTCTTGATCATGGAAACATTAAAAAACAAATGTATTGTATGTTGAAATGTTAAAGCACAACCTTCTAAGTGTCAGTCAAATGTGTGATAAAGGTTACAACCTCACATTTCATTCTAAAGGATGTGAGATCAGGAAAGAAGATTCAGGAATATTAATGGCAAATGCAAACAAAACCTCAGGTGATGTATACATACTCGATGAATTCAAAGGATAAAATTGTTGTATGGAACATAAGTTGGGAGTAATATCCCTCTCATGTAGTCACCTTGTTCTTGAGGAGAACCGCAAGCTCAAGGGGAGTACTCATTTTCCATTGATGTCCAAGTGGAAGAGTTGGAGATATGAGAATAATTTAAGACACAAGAGAAGCTCTAGCTTAGGGGAAGCATCCATTTTTTATTGATGTAAAAGGGGGAGAAGTTGCAAACAGAGGAAGAATTGCATACAGAAGGAAAATTGCAGACAAGGGTAGTGTAATAATTGACTAGGTATTTCCATCAATGAAAAAGGGGGAGATTATTGGAAATATTGTTTTCATTGATGTCAACTAAATGGGAAGACTACAAATGTCCAATATAAATATTGCAAGATGGAGATTGTTGGAAATAATATTGCTTTTGGATTTTTTATGCTTGTTTTGGATACCGTATCTTTGAAGGACATTTTAGACTAGATACATGTTGACGCTTGAATTTGTCATGAATGAAACGGAAAATTTAGGAGGATATGAATCCCCCTATGTTTTTAAATAAGTGCTACTCCTCTTGGGAAAAATTATATATCAGTGATATCTTGGATTAGAAGAATGCAAAGGAAGCAAACCCTATATCTTTATTGCTTGAAATTATTAAATTATATGGTTCGTCAAAAACTTAATCTGATCTTTGTATTCTAGAAGAAGTCTTTAAATATTTGAAAATATTGAAGTAGGGCTTCAACATCAAAATTTCTTCGTGATCAAAATCACATACAAAATCTTCTTAATCATATATAAATACATCCATGTCTTCTTCATGAAAAATAGGAGAGAATAATTTTATCATCTCAAATATTTTTAAAAGAGTAATCCTATCAAGATCAAAAGATAATTTGATAGGTCAACCTCAAATATCTCATACTTAAAACTCAAATTTACAAGATATAGTCAAGATCAACCCCGAAGCAATTCTTTGTGGAGTTTATTCATGAAAAATGTTCTTCATTACAAAATCTTTGACATTCACGTATATGGCTATAAATACTCCATGATAATAAAAGAAAAGTGTGTAGAAGAATACAAGAAGAACACTCAAGAACTCATCCTTGTTCCTTTGATCAGAGGCTTGGTTGTACTTTCATGGATGTGACTTATTCTTGATCTTATCTTCTTCCCTTCCCCTCTAACAATTCTAATTCTTGCACCTTTGATGAAGAATCTCCACTCTTTTTAAGATGAGATTTTCTAACTACTTGAGTGGTTAGGGTTTCTTCCTCTCTTGGAATTCCCATACAAGTTTCGTATTGAAAGATTCCCTTTAATTAAGTCCTCATTAAGTCCTTATTAATTAAATTATATCATCAACATATAAATATCTTAAATGGGTCCTTTTTCTTTTTTAGTAAAAGTTTATAAATAAACTTTTATTTTCACAATTTAATTAATTTACAATTCAAAATTGGAGGACCATGTTTTACTTTTATGGGAATGATAATCAATGTTTTAGACATGCAAAACACTTCTTATGTGATATTCATTGTATTATCTTTCCAAATATATAAATTTTGGGCAAATCCATCGACTGGATCTCAATATATGAGCTCATGAACTTGAGTTGTCACCCATGCACATTAAAAATGAAGTTGACTGATATTTTGATTTTCGGGGAAATTTAGAAAGCTTCATCCTTTGCAACATATACCATAATATTCTACGTATAAATATTTTTCAAACATTATATATTTTGCATGATTCCGACACTCGGAGCTGAAGTTATGGCCTCCATAAGATTAGCAGTCAACCATCATCGATTGCATATCTTGGGAAAATCTCAACCCTTGATCTTGGATTCTCCTTACTTTACCAAAAAATTCAATTTTTATTGTAAATCCCATCCCACATACATGGGAAAGTTTGAGTTTTAGTATTATATAGTACCAAGTGTTTCATACACTTAGTAAGAAACATTAAAGAGAGAATATGGAGCTTAGTTGGTCAACCTCCCTTGATAAATTGATGATTAAAATAATAATTTTTCATGACAAGTCAATGTCCACCTCACACATAGTCACCCTGATGAGTCAACCATTCACAATTCACCATGTTTCATCACCTAATAATATTCCACATGTCATCAATGATGATATTCCACGTGTCTTCATCTGATAGGTCTAAAGTATGCAATGTGTATCCAATAAGAGTGTGCCGTATGTCTCAAATTGTATGATTCCAAATAGTAATAGAGCATGTGGATCCATTCACACACTTCCATGTGTAATAATTCTGTTTGGTGACATGTGTCCTGCTCTTGTTGGCCCATGGTTTAAATTGTGAATACTTTGTAATAATGGTTAAGTGTTGAGATATATAGGGAGGGATGTGAGAGGAGTGAAAGAATAACATGTAAGTCCGCTAGTCTGTGAATCAGCGATACAAAAATAAACTAAGTGTTGAGGGAACTGATGTATGGGTAAAGGAAACATAATACAAGTTTGAGAGTCCATGACTCCGCGAATATGATAAACTTACTAAGTATGGAAAAGAGAAGAGGGGAGAGGGGAAAATGGAAAAATGGTTAAGCATGAGAGTAATAAGAGTACAATGGAAAAGAGAAAAATGGTTAAGTGTGGAGATGGAAGATGACGTAAATTGGAAGGTGAGGGAAATAAGTGATGAGATTACTTAGTCATAATTCGAAAATGGAGAGGAGAATATGATACTTAGAAAAATTCTTCATAATATATTCATTAGACTTTTGGAAAAAATATTGATTAACTTAGACATATTGAATCAGATTGGGAATCTTTGAAATGTGTGGTGAAGCTGAGGCTAGGGGTTATTCAGTGCAATTATAAAAGTTCAAAACTTTTCTTCCTCCGATATAATTTTTTTATAAGTCCAAGAATGGGAAATATAGATGACCAAATTTTGGTCAACAATTTCCTTCAACTGTGAGACAATGACCCCCCATGGGTTGCTGAGAACACCAGAATATCAATATCAACTGCCTTCTCCATTGGGCTATGGAGTCATATTCAAAATGAATTCTTGTAATTTTTCTTCTTTTATGGAGTTATCTTGAAATTTTATTGCCTTGTTGTGCAACAGTGAACTGAAGAAACAAAATATCTACATAAATGATGTACCTACCTTAGCTTACATGAAAGAAAGGGGCACCTTAGGTGTAGGAATATTTCCAATGGATCCATTCAAGCATTGATATGATTTGTGGAATAAAGTCCATCACTATGAAAAAACTAAAAATTGTACCATTGAGTCAGGGGCACTCTCAATATGTACTGGAGAAAGATTGAACAAGGTTTGTTGAGAATTTGATTGCATTTTGTGGCAAGCAATGTTGTGGAACCATAATTCAATGAAATTGATTCTTGGCTACTCATGAATACTATTGTCTTTGATTATCTGAAGAGTTTTCAATGTAATAATACATTCATCTTTTTCCTTATCTATGACTACTTCCAAGGTTTTTGATTCATCAATAATATCCTGAAAAAACACTTCTTTCTTGTAAAGGAAATCTTGCTCATCATTCTTCATCAAATTTTCTGACCAATTCATTTTGTTGCAAGTGCTCTTGAAAATTTTTGATCTTTTGTTGCAAGGATGAAATCTTCGCATGTGTTCGATGGAGGCTCCTTGATTTCATTCTCAAATTTTCTTCTTGAAATATCTTTATATGGAGTATAAAGTAGGCTGGAATTTTCTTCTTGTAATTTGGTATTCTCTTCAACAACATGACTTGGCTCAAAAAAGTCATCCACTTGTTTATTATATTCTCCCTCAAAATTAATCATTTCATTATATTGTGTCCATATGGAGGAGGGTGGGTGGAAAAACCTTTCAAAAAATAAATATTCTAATATGTCCCAACTAGTAATGGTACCTAGAAACAATAAACTATACCATTCAAGAGCATTCCCACATAGCGTTTGCAAGAATAATATACATGTAACATTATCTTTAGTGAGATTGAAAATTTCACATGCACATTGGAATCTAAACAAATGTTGCTCTGCATCCTCCAAAGTATTCCAAAAGAATGCATAAAAGTTTTCCATAGAAATATTGGGCATATGAAAATTTTCTTCTGGTGGATTTAAAGGGCCTCTATGTAGTCACCTTCTTATTTGGGTAGCTGTTCCTTTTTATGCATCTCTTGAAATCATTGATGGGATTGATGAAGAATATAAATGAGAAACATGAAATGAATGAAATTCTTCATTTTGAGTTTTTTCAATGGAGTTTCCAGGGAGTTCATTATCCTGAATCTTCTGTGCTTCTTGGGTCTTTTTGAAATTATAAAAAGGATGAGACATGCTTAAAATAAGAAACAATTTTCTTGAATATTCTTTTCAAAACATTGAGCCATGGGGATTTATGGTTCTTCAATTTGATCTGAAGAAGGACCTCAAATGTCTTGAAAATAAATGTCTCCCTAGTGGAGTCACCAAAAATTTTGATGCTTGAATCTGTCACGACTGAAATGACAACCTCGCTAGGATATGGATCCCCCTGTGTTTTTAAAAAGTGGTACTCCTCTTGGGATAACATATATATCAATGATATCTTGGATTAAGAGAATGCTAAGGTAGAAAATCATAGATCTTTATTGATTTAAATTATGAAATGATATGGTTCTTCAATAACCTAATATGATCTTTGTATGCATCAAGAATTATTTAAACATTTGAAAATATCGAAGGAGGCCTTCAACATCAGAATTTCTTTGTGATCAACATCACATACACAATATTCTTAATCATATCTAAATACATCCATGTATTCTTCATGAAAAATAGGAGAGAATAATTTGATCATCTAAAATAATTTTAAAAGATTATTGTTGTCAAGATCATGTAAATGTGAATTAACTGGCACATATAAGATCTATCTAGCAAATGACATACACAATTTGTAGAAAAATGAGTGAAGAGAGAAACGAGAGAGTGAGAACAAATAATTTGAATTAACCAAATGAATGAATGATAATTTACACACGATATACTTTGTATAAATCAACTAATGTGCACTGTAGGAGAAGCCAATTCACCATAGTGGTGGTCTAGAGTGATCTGGACACACATCGACAATTACGGGAGTTAACTTCCACTTAGTATAAGTTAACTAATCTCTCAATCTTTAGTTAACTGACTGAAACATAGTGAAGTGAGGAGGAGATCAAGGAATCATGAGTAATGCACTAGTATGGTGATGATCCTAAGGAAAATGTGCATTAGCTAGTAATGATCCCAATGTTGCATGCTGATGAAACCAATGTGGCATCTAGACTCCACTGAACTAATACAATTGAAGTGTTAACTAAAGAGAATATTCTCCTAGAATGTAGGAAAATAAATATTCTCCCTAAACTATAGGAGACTGAAAAATGACTAATAAACATAGGGAAAACCTTAGGAAAAATAAATCCTAGGTGTGTGTGATGTATCTCCAACACCCTCCCTAAACATCACTATGGTGAAAATAAAGAATGGGTCCCCGCAACGAGGCCATGTTAGGTACCCAAATAAAAAGGATACACTGAAATAAATGAGGAAAGAGGGAAAAACTCATGGGACGCCCCCCTCCTTCAAAATACATTGTATGTAAAAAGAAGAACTGACAGTTGTTAGGCAACTGTGTCTTTCACTCCAAGACTACTGCAAAAGGAATGGAACTTCTGCTCAGTGAAGGTATTGGTGAAGATGTCTGCAATCTATTCTGTTGAAGGATAGAAATGCAGGTTGATGATCCCCTTGTGTACTAATTCCCAGATTTAATGCATGTGGATCTTGATGTGCTTCATCTTCTTCCTCTGAACTAGATCTATGAAAAATTTAAGAGTTCTCTGGTTGTCATAGTAGATGATGATCGATCGATGAAACTAAATGCCCAACTTAGTGAGAAAATGTTAACTACCCCTCTATAATCTTGCTCAGCTAAGGATAGAGATATGTCATCCTTCTTCTTGCTCGACCAACAGATAGGCCCACAACCAAGACTGAGTGAGTAACCAAATGTGGAATTGTGATCAATGTTATCTACAACCTACTCAGAATCAATGAAACTGATGAGGTCCAATGTAGAGTATGTTGCATAGTGAATCCCAAAGTTGATGGTTCACTATACAGATCGAACGATACACTAAGAAGCCTTCCAATGTAGCTCATGCGGCTCCTACATGAACCTGGAGACTATTCCAACTACATAGGAGAGGTCTGGTCTGGAGTGTGTGAGATACACTAAGATCCACACTATATGTTTGTATAGTGTGTTTTCCACCAGTGGAGTGTCCCCACCATCCTCAATTCTGACTCTTGATAGGAAAGGAGTTAAGGAAAAATTTCACTCTGTCATGTGAAATCTCTCAAGGAGATCTCGTGCATACTTGGCCTGAGAAAGTTTGATGCTTGATGAATCCTAACTGATCTCGAGTCCAAGGAACAAAGTTAGTGTACCCATGTCCATCATCAAGAACCTGTCATGTAGAATCCTCTTTACTACAACACTCACTGAAGTCGCAAAATCGATGATAAGAAAATCATAAACATATAGATCTAGAAGTAGAATTGAATCAACCGTCTTGAGCATGTAAATATTCGAGTCTGAATTAAAACATACAATTTTTTGTGACAATAGGTAGGAATCCATCTTTTCATACCATGCCCTCAGGGCCTACTTGAGGCCATAAAAGGTCTTCCTTAGTTGAAATACCAAAGATGAATCCTCCACAAATCGTTGTGGATTATCCATATAGAACTCCTTAGAGAGATCACCACGAAGAAATGCATTCTTCATGTCCATTTGATGGAATTCTCATCCCTTAGTTGTCACAATGGAAAGTTCCAAACATATGGAATCCATATTCTCTACTGGAGTGAAGGTCTCATCATATTCAATGCCGTGCATGTGCTGAAAGCCTTTGGAAACTATCCTATATTTCTATTTGCTAACATGTCTATCTATTGCACTCTTGGTCATATAGACCCATCTTCACCTGACAAGTTTCCTTCCTAAAGGAAGGGGAACTAGATCCTAAGTACGGTTCTCAAGGAGGGAGTTGTACTCCTCTTGCATGGAGGATTCCCAAAACAGATTTCCAGCAACCTTGCCATAGGACTGTGGATCAGAATACTGAACCAAGAAAATATTCTTGAGTGAAATTGGTTTAGTGGAAATGAGTGTAAGAGTAGACTCCTAGAACTAATATCGATTCCTCCTAGTGTCAGCTGGATCCCCAACAAGATCTCTTACATCCTGAAGAGTATCCTTGGCCCACTTAGGCCTTTTCTCTGGCTCTTCATCTGCATCTTCATGCACTAAATCTATACCTGATTGTACTAAATTGGTATTTGAATCATCTCAACCCTATGAATAAAAACTCTCATCTCAAGAAGATTCGACATATGCATGCTCATCATCTCTGATAGGTGGAAGAAAAAAAATGTCTGCATGTGAATGATGACGTACATGCAAGATAATTTCATTGAATTTGACACTATGCTCAATGATGAACCTATCTGAGAAGATATCAATGAGTCTATATCCCTTCACATCGTCGGGGTATCCAATAAATATACACTATGTGCTCTGTGGATCAAGTGCCTTTGTCTTCTCAGAGGGAATCTCGACCCATGCACAAGAACCAAATATACGAAAGTGGGTCACTTCCAGTTTGAGGCCGCTCCAAGCCTCGTAGGGGGTCTTATCCTTGGTATATCTATGGGGAGATCTATTTTCTATGTAGGCTGCTCAATTAAGTGCTTCATCCCATAATATTTGTGGAAGCGACTTTGCATGTAGCATGTAATATGTCATATATTCCAGAGATCCATTTTTTCCTCTCAACAACTTTGTTTTGTTGTGGAGTATAGGGAACCATGTGTTGTAACTAAATCCTACCCTCAAGAAAAAAAAATTGTATCTCATGGTTGAAATAATCCCCCCCATTATCTATTTGGAGGGATTTGATCTTCTTTCCTAACTCTGTTACAATAAGGGATTTGAAATATTTGAGGTGTTGAAGGACCTCTAATTTTTTCTTAAGAAAGAAAGTCCATGTGAAGAATGAGAAATCATAAAAGAAAATGAACACTTACCTTGATTTACTGATTGATGGATGTAGAAAAAGGCCCATTAGATCATTATGGATCTGGTCTAAAGGAAAGGAGGCCTTCTGAGTCTTTCCTTTGTCGAATTTCTCTTGAGGGTGTTTTCCAAGAACACATCCCTCACAAATTCTATTGGAGAAGTGGATGTCAGGTAGACCATTAACCATTCCCTTATTTCTAGGTTTTTGCATATATATGGAATTTAAATTCCCAAACCTTTCATGCCATATCTTACTTCTTTCATTAGCATGGGTAAGTAGTAATGCAGAATCTAGTTCAATAAATTCAAAAAATCTGTAGAGTCTAGAGTGATGATTTACCTCACCGATAGAAAAGTTGGAATTGGTTTGCATGTCATAGATATCCACAACATCATGTGTGAATACAACTCTCTTTATGGTGATGAAGACTTTCATCTGATACACAAGGACAAGATTGACATAAAGTTTGGGAACATGTAGCACATTCTCAAAGATTTCGTTTGTAAGTTCAATTCTTCCTTTGTCAGTGACCTTGACTGGAGAGTTGTCCCCCACCAAAATAGGAGGAACTTGAATTCATCCAATGAAGATTATAATTCTTTTGTGGCTTCCATGTGGTGTAATTATCCTAAATATACAATCCAAGCATTGTGAGAGGATTTGATAGCAATCAAATCATTCTTAGAATTACCTTTCTTGAGATTTTTATCTTATGGCTTCATCTTCTTGACACCCTTGGGGTGCAATTGCCAAGATTTTTTTGTTGAATTATTTGGGCCACTTGATCTATCTATTTCTACATACACGCGGATTCTCAATGGAATCCTTTATGTAAGTAAGTGCATTTCTCCCCTTTTCTTCCCTTTCCACCTTTGGATCCAAAGGAATTATTGAAGAGTTTTGAGTACCCTTCCTTCTTTGGATTTGCATGTTCCTTCCCTTTGTATTTTTGTTTAGATTTCTTATTTTGGTGACTTTTACCATCTTTCACAGCAAGTGCATGCACCTTTGATCCTTTGATTTTTCCCATATTGATGAGCTTGGTCCGCTCTTGTGTCAGAGAGTCGATGAAGGCCTCAAGAGAGGGCATGGTCTAGGTATCTCTAGAGGCGAGCCTAACTGAATGAAATGTGGATACAAACACTGAGTATTCAAGACCAAGTTTGGAGAGAATGATAATAACTGTTTGTTTCTCCTCCTTATATTTATCATCCCCGCAAGACTTGAGTTGTGACAACAAATCCTTATATTTGGTAAAGAAATCTCGAAGATTGTTGAATATTTGTGGATCCAAAGTGATAAATTCCACCTCACGCATGTGTCCCCTCATCTCGTCCTATTTTTAAAAAATACCTTCCATGGTGGTCCAAGCTTCATTGGGGGTTTTATAGGAGGATATGTGAAAGAGGATTTCAGGAGAAATGAGACTGTAAATAGTTCCAAATGCTTCATCCATTCCATTCAGATACTTGTATTTTTCTCTGGCTGATGTGGGTTCAGTATAGTTTTTAATGGTTAACCTATATAATCCTCTTTTTCAAATATGCACTATCATCTTTTCCTTCCATGCAAAGAAATTATACGGTGTAAGAAATTCTTTTGGAAATTCCATTTTTCCCGTTGTCTTCAATCTTCAGTACCTAAAACAAGAATATGGTGTTTCATTTTCCTGGAAATCCGTCGGCTCTAATACCATGTAAATGTGAATGAGCCTTCACATACAATATCTATCTAGCAAATGACATATATAGTTTTCAGAAAAATGAGAGAAGAGAAAAACGAGAGAGTCAGAAAAAATAATTTTCATTAAACAAACGAATGAATGATAATTTACACATGATATACTCTCTATAAATAAACTAATGTAGACTTTATGAGAAGCCAATGCACCATAGTGTTGGTATAGAGTGATATATACAGACACCGATAATTATGAGAGTTAATTGCCACCTAGTATGAGCTAATTAGTCTCTTAGTGTTTAGTTAACTAACTGAAATAGAGTGAAGTGAGGAGGAGATTGAGGAATCATGAGTAATGCACTAGTCTAGTGATGATCCCAAGCACAATGCCCATTATATGGTGATAATCCCAATGCTTCTTGGTGATTAAACCTATGTGGCATCTAGACTCCACTCAATTGATCAAACTGAAATGTGAACTGAAGATAATATTCTCCTAGAATGTAGGAAAATAAATCTTCTCCCTAAACCATAGAGAGTAAATAATTATTAATAAACATAGGGAAACCTTAGGAAAAATAAATCCTAGGTGTGTGTGAAGTATCTCCAATAGATAAAAAGATAATTTGATAGGTCAACCTCAAATATCTCATACTTAAAACTCAAAGTTACAAGATACAGTCAAGATCAACGTTGAATAAATTCTTTATGGAGTTTATTCATGAAATATTTTCTTCATTACAAAAGCATTGACAATCATGTATATGGTTGTAAATAGTCCATGATCATACAAGAAAATTATGTGTAAGAATACAAGAAGAACACTCAATAACTCAGTTGTGTGCCCAACTCAAAGATTCAAGCATAAAGCTATGATAAATGGTGTAGAAGAAGAAAAAGAGTTGAGAAGATAGAGATTTCTTTCCTTTGATCATAATCTTGGTTTTAAATTCATAGTTGTGCCTTTTTTTCTCTCTGGTCTTCTTCCCTGTCCCTCTGAAAATTTTGATTCTTGCACCTTTGATGAAGACTCTCCTCTCTTTTTAAGATGGGATTTTCTAACTACTTGAGTAGTTAGGGTTTCTTCCTCTCTTGGAATTCCCATACAAGTTTCTTCTTGAAACATTCCCTTTAATTAATTCCTCATTAAATCCTTATTAATGAAATTATATCATCAGTATATACATATCTAAAATGGTTCCCTTTTCTTTTTTAATAAAAGTTTATAAATAAACTTTTATTTTCACAATTTAATTAATTTCCCATTTAAAATAGGAGGATTGTATTTTTATTTTTGGGGAGTTATAACCAATGTTTTAGCCACGTAAATCACTTCTGATGTGATATTCATTTTCTTATATTTCTAATGATATAAATGTTTCACAAATCCATCGCCTATATCTCAAGATATGAGCTCATGAAGTTGAGTTGTCACATAGGCCAATTAAAAATGAAGTTGACTGATATTTTAATTTCCGGGGAAAATGTAGAAACCTTCAGCCTTTGAAACCTGTAGCATCATATTCTAAGTCAAAATACCTTTCCAAAGGTATAAAGTTTGTGTGATTCTAATATGTAGATCTCAAGTTATGGTCTCTGCAATATTAACACTCAACCACCGTCGATTGGATGTCTTGAGAAAATCTCAGCACTTGATCTTGGATTCACCCTCCTTTACTTCAAAATTCAACTTTTATTGTAAATCCCATACCACAATGCATGGGAAAGTTTGAGTTTTAGTATTATATATTACTAAGTGTTTCATACACTTAGTAAGAAACATTAAAGAGAGAATATGGAGCTTAGTGGGTTGACCTCCCTTGGAAAATCGATGATAAAATAATAATTTCCCATGCCAATTCAATGTTCTCCTCACACCCAACCACCCTGATGAGTCATACATTCACAATTCACTACGTTTCATCACATGATAATATTCCACATGTCATCAATGATGATATGCCACGTGTCTTCATGTGATAGGTAAAAAATCTTCCATGTGTATCCAATAAGAGTGTGCCATACGTCTCAAATTGTATGTTGCCAAATAGTAATCTGCTACATGTGGAACCATTCATACACTGCCATGTGTAATAATGTTGTCGGTGACATGTGTCCTTCTATTGTTGGCCCATGGTTTAAATGGAGAATAATTTGTAATAATGTTTAAGTATGGGTGAACAAACAGAAGGATAAGTTAGGGGTGTGAGTCCACGAGTCCACGAGTCCAAAATTCCAAAATAGATGAAATGGTTAAGTGTTGAGATATATCGGGTGGCATGTGAGAGGAGTGAAAGCATAACATGTAAGTCCACGTGTCCTCGAGTCCTTGATACAAAAATAAACTAAGTGTTTTGGTAGACTGATGTATGGGTAAAGGGAACATAATACAAGTCTTAAATTCCATGAGTTTGCAAATATGATAAATTGAGTAAGTATGGAAAGGAGAAGAGGGGAGAGGGAAAAATGGAAAACCGATTAAGTATGAGTAGTAAGAGTAGAGAGGAAAAGACAAAAATGGTTAAGTGTGAAGATGGAGGATGAGGTGAATTGGAAGGTGAAGGAAATAAGTGATGAGAGTAATTAGTCATAATTCAAAAATGGAGAGGAGAACATGATACTTAGAAAATTCTTCATAATCTCTTCATCGGACCTTTGGAAAAAATCTTGAATTAATTAGGATATTGAGTTAGATTGTGATTTTGTGAAATGTGTGGGAAATCTTAGACTAAGGGTTATGCAGTGAACTTATAATAGTTCAAAAAATTTCATCTTTTGATATCATTTTTTTTATAAATCCAAGAGCGAGAAATATAGATGACCAAATTTTGGTCAACAATACCTAGCCCAAATGGGAACATAGGTTATATGAATAAAAATATTATTCCAATACCTTTACAATGGTATATTGCACTCCTTTTAACTTCTTAGGAATAAGGATATATCAATTTTTTTGACAAATAACCTAGCCATAAAGTTCAGGTTGGCCCAACCAGGCTTTATAGGTAGGCCCTAAAAGTAATCACAAAACAACTATAAATAGAGGATATATATGTGTGCATTTAAAAAGAATAAAAGAAAGAAGATCAAGTGTTGAGGTCTGTAAGTGGATTTAGAGAGTCTGTTTGGAGTCTAAAACTATGCACTAAGAGTTTTCTTGGATTTTTAAGGGATCACTAGAAGGAATAAAGTCTATGATGTTGCAAAGTGCATTGTTCTTAGGTTGTAATGCCACAATGTGGTATTATATTCTAGGAATGATTCTATGAGGTTCGCTAGTTCATGAAGGTTAAATATGAATAGGGTTT
>JZKD02S0315167.1:61365-73046 GCA_000966675.3 Picea glauca
ATGACCCTCCATGCTCTTTAAATAGATATCATGGACCAATCGGGTGTTAAGCCACGGATCAATGGCCGTTAAGATCGAGGAGAGTATGAACCGTCGGATCACTCTATGTCGGGAAGATATCGTGACCGTCGAATTTCCTAACTACAAATGCATACTAATGCATACTAAAGAAACACACTTTTACCTAACGACATATTAGACCAAGTAGATCTTAAATAACTCCTAAGTGTCTAAATATCCTAACAGATGGGTCATACATTCACAATTCACTACGTTTCATCACATGATAATATTCCACATGTCATCAATGATTAGATGCCACGTGTCTTCATGTGATAGGTCAAAAATCTTCCATGTGTATCTAATAAGAGTGTGCCATACATCTCAAATTGTATGTTGCCAAATAGTAATCTGTTGCATGTGGAACCATTCATACACTGCCATGTGTAATAATTTTGTCAGTGAAATGTGTCCTTCTATTGTTGGCCCATGGTTTAAATGGAAAACAATTTGTAATAATGGTTAAGTATGGGTGAACAAATAGAAGGATAAGTTAGGGGTGTGAGTCCAAGAGTCCACGAGTCCGAAATTCCAAAATAGATGAAATGGTTAAGTGTTGAGATATATCGGGTGGCATGTGAGAGGAGTGAAAGAATAACATGTAAGTCCATGTGTCGTCGAGTCCTTGATACAAAAATAAAATAAGTGTTCTAGTAGACTGATGTATGGGTAAAAGGAACATAATACAAGTCTGAAATTCCATGAGTTTGTGAATACGATAAATTGAGTAAGTATGGAAAGGAGAAGAGGGGAGAGGGAAAAATGGAAAAACGATTAAGTATGAGTAGTAAGAGTAGAGAGGAAAAGACAAAAATGGTTAAGTGTGAAGATGGAAGATGAGGTGAATTGGAAGGTGAAGGAAATAAGTGATGAGAGTAATTAGTCATAATTCAAAAATGGAGAGGAGAACATGATACTTAGAAAATTCTTCATAATCTCTTCATCAGACCTTTGGAAAAAATCCTGAATAAATTAGGATATTGATTCAGATTGTGATTTTGTGAAATCTGTGGAAAATCTTAGACTAAGGGTTATGCAGTGAACTTATAATAGTTCAAAAATTTTCATCTTTCGATATCATTTTTTTTATAAATCCAAGAGCAAGAAATATAGATGACCAATTTTTGGTCAACAATACCTAGCCCAAATGGGAACATAGGTTATATGGATAAAAATATTATTCCAATACCTTTACAATGGTATATGGCACTCCATTTAGCTTCTTAGGAATGAGGATATATCAATTTTTTTGACAAATAACCTAGCCATAAAGTTCAGGTCGGCCCAACCAGGCTTTATAAGTAGGCCCTAAAAGTCATCACAAAAGAACTATAAATAGAGGATATATATGTGTGCATTTAAAGAGAATAAAAGCAAGAAGATAAAGTTTTGAGGTCTGTAAGTGGATTTAGAGAGTCTGTTTGGAGTCTAAAACTATGCACTAAGAGTTTTCTTGGATTTTTAAGGGATCATTAGAAGGAATAAAGTTTATGATGTTGCAAAGTGCATTGTTCTTAGGTTGTAATGCCACAATGTGGTATTATATTCTAGGAATGATTCTATGAGGTTCGCTAGTTCATGAAGGTTAAATATGAATAGGGTTTGAATCTATGTCTGGGGTATGAATCAAAGAGAGGGGTTGAAGCATGAAAATTAAGGGTATGATGATGCTATTAAATACATGAAGAATGAAACATGCAGGTGAAACTTTAGAAGTATTATGTTTATGAATATCTTAGTTTGGTGCCTATATAGGTCTTACTGAGTTGGTTCACAACTAAGAATACTAGTATCTCTAGTATATTGATGTCTATGAAGATCTGGAAGAGATATGTGTCTCTTGCTAAGCTGGTACTAATCGATGGGGATTGAGGTCTCCAATAGATTTATCTCTATGAATATTTGACAGATATTTGTGTCTCTTGATAATTTGGTTCTTAGCGATGGGGATTCATGTCTCCAGTAGATTGGTGTCTATAAATATATGTAATAGTAGGTTAGTGCCTATGAGCATTTGTGTCAGCTAAGGAGATTGGTGTGTCTAGTATATTGGTTCCTTTAATATTTGTAATATTAGGTTGGTTCCTACAAAAAATTATAAAGATATTTTTTATGGTTTTATCCCGCATGGGTTTCCAAGTTAAATTTTGTGCATCGTGATTTTATTTTATATGAACTTATTCTCTTAAAGTTAATAAATGACTTATGAATCCTCAATGAAAGTAAAAATTATATTATAGTGATTCACACCCCCTCTAAGTATATGATATGGATTATTTTGAGAATAAAATGAAGGAAGACATACAACAATCAAATACACATAAATATTGCAAGAAGCAGAGCGATACAATAATAAATAATTTCTATTAGTGAGAGAAATGTATAGAAACTATAAAAATACAGAGTGAATGAACTTCTAGAATGGTGACAACTTATCTCTGAGAAGATATGTGATGGGTGCACTCATTAACAAGAATATAATGATTACAATGAGTCTCCAAATTCCCTTTTAACATAAATAAAATGAAAAAACCCTAGCCTGGAATATGAAACAACAAAATGTTTGTGGGCCTCGATGGGGGTAGTTGATATGTCAACTCCCCGATGGTGTAACGTTTGCATATGATATTCATTTGGGGAATTTGATACCTCATTGGAAATGTCTAGCCAAGAAAAAAAACTCCCATCAAGGCTCAATGAATTCCTTTGGTAACACATCGCCCCCAAAAATCCGAAAAAACATTCTTTAGGCCCTCAAATAGCCCCAAACGTTTGGGACCTGAAAAACTGTAAAAAACTACCAAAATGGAAATTTTTTCTTTGAACCCATGGAATAGGTGGGTGTACATTGATATCCAACTAGATAGTTCCTCCCCTCTTAGTAAGTAATGGTCTTCATTGCGTCAAGTTCCCAGGGAAGCTTTTGTTGGATCTGAACTTTGGTGATTTTTTTTTCTTGCTAAAGAAGTTGTCCTTCTTAGCTTGTTGAAGTTTTTCATGAGCATATTGTTGGAGTGGTTGGATCCATTCAAGCAATATAGCTGCATGATATTCCTAATTGTGGGAGGAATATATTGGTGAGGATTCATCATGAAGAGTATGAACAGATCTATTATAAGTTTTGTTCACTGGGCAGTATGGAGGCACCACAATAGGTGAAATAAGAATATATTTGTTCTCTTATACAATCTTATCAATCTTACTCTTCTAGAAAAAAATGTCTTGGGATGAGGCTATAGTGTTTTCAGTGTCCTTCTATTTTCCTTATGTCCGAATCATGAATAATCTAAACTTTGTGATATAAGAGACTACTTTGCGGCATTATTTTGGTGGGACAGTAGTCGAAACTACCTCTAGTACCTTGTAGAGATGACCCCCCAGAGTATCAATGAAACGACATGGTCAAGACTCATAAACAACATGATGCTTCCAAATATATGGCTGGCCTAAAAAAGGATCAAAAAAATTTAGTGGGGTAACATCACACAATACCTCATCCTTGAAGGGCTTGATGTCGTAGGATAGGCAATATTACTAGTTAACAAAAAGATATTGACTGTGGAGAATCCACCTGATGTTGTATGGCCATGGGTGTAGTGTTTTAGGAACTACCAACTGTTTGATGACCTATACTTAGATGAGGTTCTTTTGGCTTCCGATATCAACAACGAAATATAATTGGGTCCCCTTCACCCACATATGTGATTGGAATAGGCACTCCCCCTCCTCAATATTATCTGGTTATTCTTGTTGGATTATTATGGTCATAATGGTAGTAGTGAGCTATGCATCAATGATCTTTCTCCTTTTATTATTTTCTAAATCAAAGTCTGATATGGGGCTTGTATATGTTTTTTTTATCTCAACTACCAATGACTTTTTGGAGTGACATTCATTAGTGGTGTGCCAAGGGGTTTTATGGAAGTCACACCATTTTTTAGTGTCATTATTCATGTTCTTGTTACCCTTATTTTCCTACGGCTTGGACTGGTTGTCTTGAGGTTGGTTGTTCTGTGATTTAGGTTTTTCTTTACCATACTTTAATTGTTGTATATTTGCAGACCTGAACTCTCACTTGTTTTGCTTCTTATATATCTGCTCAATTTTTACAGCATATCGATAAGTGGTCCCTAGTGATGACATGTTCAGAAACTCCATTTCAGTTTAGATGTACTTGTGTAGAGCCCCATGGTATTTCAAAACTAGATGTTGCTCTGAGCATTTGATACCCATCTTAGTGCACAAGGTATGGAAGGTATTTGTGAACTATGACATGGTTTGGCCCCTCTCTTGACATAGCATGATTCGTCAACTCTGACACTGTTTGGCCCCTCTCTTGATGCAACGTGGTCCATCTCATGTATTGGTCGTCATATTTTCCAATAAGGTAATATTTTTACTTGACCACGTCCATAAAAAAATCCCAAGTGGGATTGGCTACAAATATTCTAGATTCCTTTGTGGATTTTTTCTCCTAGTAAGTTTCCCACCAATGTTTGACATGGGAGAAAACCTTAAGGAGAAAAAAGGTGATCTTTTCTCTATCATAAAAATTGTGAACAAAGAAATAACCTTCTAGTAGATTTAACCACTTTTCCAAAGCATTTTCATATATCTAACCTTCAAACACATGAATATTAAAATTAACTTGTACCTTGAAAGGGTAGATTCTTTCAACGATGTATAAAACACCCAAAACAAAGATCACATGCAACATTTACAGCCCCAGGAAGCTGATGTATCAACTATCCCGATCAGGTCCTATAAACCGTTTGGCATTTCATCTTCTGGGGTTAGGGTTTTCGATTTTATTTATGTTAAAAAGACCTTTGGAGCTTCATTGTAAACATCATATTATTGTGAATGATCACAACCATCACATCTCTTCTCAGAGATAAGATGCCACCATTCTAGTGACATAATTCACTATGTATTGTTACAGTTTTTGTACATTTCTCTCTTTAATAGAAATTTTATATTACTATATCTCTTTGTTTCTTGCAATATTTATGTGTATTCCATTATTGTATCTATGTCTTCATTTTGTTCTCAAATAATTTGGATTAGTATAATATTAAGTTCAACAATGTAGAGTTAGCTAGCCCACAACTACCCCACGATGATAATTGGTGGCTCAATTTCCTAAAATAAAGGATGTAATTCATGAATAAATTACGTTAATATGGGAAAGAGGTAAACGTAGAAAATAAAAGTGCTTCCTTCCTTGATTAATGGGATAAGGTACCTTAAATCGGTCTAAGAGCTCGAACATAGGAAGTGGAATCCTGAAATTAGGGATTGAGACCCTAAAATCAAGGGGAGGGGTGGGAAGAGTGTTTGTATTGTCTAATAATAGCTTATTTCCCCTTAAATCTATGGATGGAGTTCTCCTATGGCTCACTTAGTCAAAATTAGTAAAAAATTGACCGTTAGACTCATGAAACCAAGCTCTAAAGTATGTAGGTGAGAGATTAACATTAGGAGAATATTGAAAATGTGAATGTATAACAACATAATGTAGATTCTATAATACCATTTTTTTTATAATATTTTTAAACACTAGAAAAACATGTCCTTTATACTGCAAGGTATCATATTTCTAGTTGAATGAGTTGAACCACTATATCGTTTGCAAGACATTCTCGGCGGGTTATTTCTATCTAATATAGGATGGTTAAGGATAGAGTAAAGAGAAATCATTCCTCCTGATATTTTCCAGACAAAGGAACAAAAATAATATTCTCTTCTGCCTTGTTATATATGATCTCATAATTATACCCAAGAAACTTTGTGACCCACTTGTGTTTCTATAGTGATGATAAAATTTGGTCTAGAGAATAATTCAAACTATGATGGTATGTCTTGATACATAAGTGTAACCTAATGAGATATGGACACTAAGTATGGATTTCATGAAGGGTGTACACCATCTCATTCTTGTAGGTGAATTTTCCCAAACAAAATTCACACAATTGTTTACCAGTGAATGCCAAACAGTTGCCCTCTTTCATTAGCATGGATCTAAGGCCTATACCAAAAGTGTTATATTGCAAGATAAAAGTATTGGTGAAATTGGGAACGACTATGATGGGTGTGGTACACATGGAATCCTTTAAAGATAAAAATGCATGCTCAAAAACACCATTCCATACAAAGACATTCGTTTTTAGCAGGAAATTTAAGGGAGCTACCATTCACCCATAATTTTTCACAAACTTCCTATAATACAACATAAGTCCTAAAAAACCACATCATCTTTTTAGAGTTTTAGTGCATGGCTAATCTTCAATAGCCTCAATTTTATTAGGATTGAACCGCACTACATCATCATTGATAATGTGACCCAAGTGCCGGATGTATGACACTCCAAAATCACATTTGGAACATTTGAAGAAAACAATTGTTCACAAGGATTTAAATGGTGTATGGGGAATTCATCTATAAAATGTCATGGATATTCTTTACAACAATTTGTTGCAACGTATTTTACAATATTGTGCAATATCTTATTACGTAGTATTAAATAAACTAAAATAGAATTGAAAGAAGGTAAGAAATAGCAACCATCCACATCATGAACACAACATTTATATTCGGAATACCAACACAAGAAAAATACAACTAGAAGGTGAGGCCTATGCCTTTCTCTTTTTTTTTTTCAGATATGAAATGAAAACACAAAGAAAGTGAAATCACTATGGAGTTTCCATGGACATTATGGATTGTATGGATGCTACAAGATTTTCTAATTCCTCTATTATGCTTCAATATCCCAGTCCTATATGCTTTTCTCAACTACATAATGATAAACAATACAATACGAATAGTACCCCTCCCTTTCCTAGCAACCTTGTATTTAAGAGCATGATAGTCATATGGGGTTAGGGTTAGGATTTTTACATATCTTATCTCTTGATTAGGGTTATGCTTTTGGATCCTCTAGAATATTTTTAAATATCAACACGTGACTAGTTCCATGTGTGTGAGTAACGGAAGATGATGTGAAATCCACTTGGTATCATGGCAGTCAACATGAAAATTCAACTTGTAGGAAGCACAAATCCACCATATGAACTCTGATTGAAGTGATATCTACATTTTTGGAAAAATATCAATGTGTAGAATAGCATCAAGGGGTTAGAAATTTGTTCATAAATTTTTACCCCAAAAATGGTTGTTTAGGGCCTCAAGTGAGCCTTTAAATTTTTTTGGATCTGAAATCACAAAAAAGGGACCTACTCCTAAGATGGGCCATAAACTATAATAGCTCTAATTATTTCCACAAAGAAAGAGATCAAGCATTATGAGATCCAAAGGGAATCACAAAATATCATAATGTTTTTTCATGTCCAGGGAATATCATCTTAATAGTCTCCACCTTATTTATCTGAATTTGTTCGTATCCTAAGAAAAATATGAGTTTAGTGAAGAAATTGCCACCATGAAACTCATCTAAGAGGTCATCAATAACTATAATGACAAAATTTTTCTTTGATGTTCAATTTATTGGGAAAATAAAAGTCAATACATGTGCCCCAATTACCTTGTTTTTACAATACCATGATCATTGATGATGAGTAAGGAATAGGATTGGTACATGCGATTCTTTCCTCCAACGGTTTCTAAATAATCTTATAAACTTCATTATTTTGTGTGAATGGGTGCCTATAAAGACACATATTAGGTGGTTAACTTCCTAGAATCAAGGGAATAATATGATCATGCTGAAAAAGTGGAGAGTGTAAGCCTTTAGGTTTTTCAAATGCCTATTAATGTTTATTCAAGATCGATTGCAAATCATGGTAAATTTACTATGATGGGGTGTCCATAAATTGGATGTCCTTGAATCGAGAAATGATACCTAAATGACATTTTTTCTAAATCTTCTCCATATAATGTGAGTTGATATAGTTATAGGAGACATACTTGATCCCCTTGAGTGTATTTTTATGACCCTTCTTAGTGAACTGTAAAGACCCTCCTTGTTACAACAACAACTCGGACAATAGGTGCAATTTTTTTTATTTTTATTTTTTGTTTTAAGGTGTGTGCGCGCGTGTAGAAGTAACAACACCCTTGACTCTACGTCACCACTTGAACCAACAAGACGCAACCACGATGTTTAGCACAAGAAGACTGAAATCTCACAACGAGTAACTATATCAAGATACGACCATAGGCATGAGGCGCGCAACACAAACATTAAGACATACTAGGGTTGCATAGTCAGAACACAGAGGGAAGAATCCATGGTGTCAGAGTTACTATTTCTGCACATGAAAGCAAGGCATTTAGTCTTATTTCTTCTCAAAAGAAGATTAGACAGGCTCCTGGCCGACTGCTCAGGCATAAACTAGTAAGCCCCTCAGGTGTGTCACAAGAGAGGAAACCCTGCCTTTAAAGGGCCCGAGACTCTTGATACGACACTGGATTCCTTACATAGAAAAACACACACACAAGCATCAATACTAAGGCTACAAGGGGGTGTCTACCTTACGCCCGACACAAGCAAACCAAGCATAAGGAAGGTTTACCAACCCAGTACCACATTAATTTTAAGAACCACACCCTTCCTTTACTAAATCGGAATAATTCTCTTGTGCTTCATTCAAGAACATTCAATTATATAAGTTCGTCTTTAACAATAAACATTACAATTCCGTTATCATGAACTAATAATGCATTAAATTATATCACCTTGACTTTGTGCAATAACATGCACCTCCATCGATAGGAGACCTCCATAAAAATACAGCTACATTAACGTTTTCATAATGACAACACCAAGGTATATCTTAAATCAACTTATCCTAACAATATCCCTTCACATTAAATCTAACAATTCCTTACCATGAAGACAACACCATTGCACATTTAAATCAATAACCTAACAATAATCCCTTCCATTGAAACTACCTTATCCTTACCACAATTGCCATAATTTGAACGCTAGTTTTATTACATTATGATATAAGGCTTGGAATTTAAACATCATCACGAACATTTCGAGTAAACAAATATTAATATGGCGATTCAATCATCCTCATTACTATTGCAATTGAGCAAATGTTATTATCGCAAATATAACAAGTATTATCATTGCAATTAAGCCATTATTAATAATGCAACTTAAGACAATATTACTATTAATATTTAAACAAGTATTATCATTTGCATTCCAATTTAAACAATGTTAACATTACCAATATAGAACCCTAATTTTAAAGGATAACAATAGAGTCGAATATTTAAGACCCAAACATGATACCACAATAGCAACCACGAAGTTAAACCACTTTATCAGCCCACTTATTTTTAAACCACTTAATATTAACCATCATTCTAAACTACTTAGTATTAAACCATAGTATTAACCACCACATTAGATCAATATCACAATGATAATATGTAACCAATATTATAACTATCGCGGAACCATATATTAACACCCAAAATTTAACGATAAGATATCCATGTTTAAAATGGGACAGTTTTATTAAACGGACCTTTAGAAGCAGCATAGTGAAGCCATGAACTTAAATGATAAGAAGTCCAAGTTATAATGAGACAACAACATTATTAATTGAATTTTTAAAGGAAGCATCTTAAACAATGAATTTAAAGAGATAAGGAATCCATATTTCAAAATTAGCCCGCATTATTAAACTGAATTTTAAGCATCATATTAACCATGATTTAAACGATAAAAACCATATTTAAAAGGGGACCACATTACTAAGCTGAGTTTAAAGGCAGCGTATTTAAGCCATGACTAAAAACGAAATGAAATCCATATTTAATATAAGGCAACATTAATTAACCGGATTTTTTTTTTTAAAGAAGCATATAACCACGAGTTTAAAACGATAAAAATCAATACTTAAACTGGGACAACATTACTAAACCGAGTTGTAAAGTTAGCGTATTTAGGCCATGAATAAAAACAAAATGAAACCATACTTAAGAAGGACATTATAAAATATTAACAAAACATAAAATGCCAATAATTAAAAACAATAACAACGTGTTTAAAAAAAAGGAGAATATGTAGAATCACATCAGATTTATACATATCGGTGGCAACTAACATTTTCCTATTTGAGAAAGCCATAATATTACTCTACCCTCTTGGGCGAATTTATCCATGATTCACCTTTATTGACAACTAAAACGCAACACCGTTCTTTTTAACAAATCACGCGGCATCAGTCCGAAAAGGTTTTAGGAAGTGAACACGCGGGTGATAGGCCACAGAGTTTATGGAGGTTCGAGCCCCTTCTAAGAGGATTTTCCACATAGCAAGGAGTTCTGACTACAAGGAAAAAAAAACGCCAGAAGGAGCTACCACCAGAATGTTTGGTTTAATTTACAAGCATAGCTGTTGATAAAGACGCAGACATTTAATAGGAATGAAAATTGTTTTGGGTGTGTATGTTGACTGTGCAAAGAGGAGACTATCATGGGTTGGCTGTGCTCTCTACTTTATGTTTGCACTAAAGGAAGTGGCATCACATATTACGTTTGTGCTCTGCTTTAGGTTTTGCATTATGATAAAGTAGGATCACGGGCACTCTCTACTGTATGTTTTGCTAGCATTAAAATTTAAATAGGATTTTTAAGTCTGCCTGGGTCTTGTAAGACTTCGAGAAGCAACTGGCTTTTGAGCAAAGCCGGGAGTCTTGGCAGACTTGGCGAAGCATCTAGCTTTCATGCCATATGCATGTTTCAAGGGCTCGGGAGAGTAGCATAGCATATGCGAAATAGAAGAGGCAGATACATAAAACAAAGGAAAACAAATGTTACATTACAATACATTTCAGTGCAAAGGCGAAAGAGGCCTATAGAGGAATGGGGAAAGTGAAGCCTTTAGGTTCGATTCTAGGTCCCTTCGTGCTGAGGGTTTGCATAGCATTTAATCTTAAGGGGTTCGATTATGAGTTGGTCGAAGAGAACACGCAAAATAAGATCCAGCTGCTTCTGCAGTCCAACCCTTTTCACCAGAAGGTTCCAGTGCTCATCCACGATGGGAAGCCCACAGTAAAGAAAAAAAATGCAGAAACAAATTCCGCGAGGAAATACGACCCAAGGCAGAAACGTTTAACCAATAAGGTGCTGAGCAATTCACCAGATAACCGCAGTATGTACATGCCCATTAAACAGAACGCCCACAGAACACTTGAACGCTCGCGGCCGTATGAACACATTCAACAAGAAAACCAAATCGCAGACCATTAACACACAAACCACGAATGGGGACGCCCAAAATAAAACACCCAATAGGTAGAAGAGAAAACCCGCTGGAAGGTTGGACCACTGTATATGAAAACACCACATATTTTAAAACAAAGAGGAACCACTGTAAAACTACCCATGACATATATAGATAACGCCCAGCATAAAAAGAGGGAACCCACGGCAATAGGGAAACGCCCGGAATGAAGACAACGTAGAGCCAGTTCGTTTAGAAAAACGTAGGTATTTAACCCAAAACCCCAGAGAAATTCCATTGAAAAAAAAAACGCAGAGTTGAACCCACAAGAACGCTGATAAATTTGACCCTCCACGCTGAGATAAACCCCAATGCAATTTCTCACTTATTTTTTTGATTTTTTTTTTTTTAA
>JZKD02S0315167.1:113137-131145 GCA_000966675.3 Picea glauca
AGACAGAGCTTGAGGTGCAAAGGAATCGAGTATAAAGAATCATAAGCATTACAGTCGTTAGATCCATATTGGGAGCAATCACGACCATTGGATCAAGCCAATGATCAAGAGAGATTCTGCAAGTAATTTCGTACATCAGGACAAGTTTAAATTTAATATTTATTTTGGTCAGATTACCATCCTCGCTAGGTAGAATGCCTCGCTTCCAGCAAGCATGTTCAGTACTCCGACGGGTTTACCTAGTTGCACCACAAGCCAATACCCGCTACTAGCATACATGTTCAGTATCCCGACGATTTAGCCTCTTACACCCTCAAAGAATGGCTCTCCATCTTTTAAGATTTTATTATAAGATTGTTTTATGCAAGAAGATGAGGGGACAACTCTGAAAACAACTTTTTCTTTCTTTTTTTCAATTGGTGTGGTATTTATGTTAGAGGATGAATTTCTGTTAATTTACATAGTGATTGTCCCAATGTAAGGGGGTACTTAAGTGGACGTGGACTATCTAAAGATATGATATAATCAATCTATTTAGTGTGTAGTGGATGGTGCCATTGAGAAAGAACAAAAGGTATCTCTAGTCTCAACACACTTTCTTCTTTTGTAGTTATTGTGATGTTTCCATGACTAACCGCTAATCAGACCTCCTTGTTACTCTTTAATAAAGATACTTTACTTACTTACTCGGGTTTCTTGGGAAAACTGTATGAGAGACCTCTAAGCTTGATGGCTACGGTATCGCTTCCTTATGTAGTGGTGAAGATTTTCAAGAGAAACTTCTTTTTAAAATTCCTTAAGAACAAGAAGATAAAAATCTTTGCAAAAACATGGCTAACTACAACAATTCATTATTCATTTGATGCTTAGCAGACGATAAGGTCCAAGTGTAACAATGTTTTTGAAGAAAATCCTTCTTTTATATTTCCTTGGAATTGTCTACCCTTGGTGATATAAAGACCTACAGAGATCTCTAAAATTGTTTGCAAAAACCACAGTCTAAAATATAATAAACTAAGGAGATTAATGAGATCAAGTCATAGGAACATCTATCTCATAGTTATTTTATTAAAATAAAATGTAAAATGAGGTTGCATTAGACTTTAAGCTAAACTAACAACATGCAAATTTTATTTACTATCCTACCCTACCTAAAAAGAAAGGGAAAATCTTTATTCAAGTGTAAGAACTCTTCCAATGTAACCATGTGTGGAGCAAGATAAGAAACATACTCATATCCATATATGACAAAGTTACCACAGTGATCACCTGGATATGAAGAACACACCAACCTACTTGTTTTGGAATCAGAAGGTGTTGAAGAAGAGAATATCATTGTGGCCTGATGACCTCTTGAAAGAAAATTTCAATGTAATATTGATGTTCATCAATAGTAATTTCTATGCTTTCCTTTATCATGCTTTGCAAATCCTCTTCTTTTGGATGATTGATTTCTGAAGTACATAAAGGATATGTTGAGATGGATGGTGAGAACTCCTCAATCTTAGGTCTTAATGATTGCTCTCCACTGGATGTAGTCCATAATTTTTCATCTTCCTTTGCATTTTGGCAAGGAAAATCATTTTGTAGCTCATAGGACCTTGATTCTTCTAATATTTCTGGGGAGGTATTCAAGTTCTTGGCTATTGTCAAGATGTGTTCTTCCTGAGAAGAAGAGATCCCAGTTGCTGCTAGGATTTGAGAGAGTTATTCCAAACTAATGGTCACCTTCAAATTCATTCTCCTGGTGGTGGTAAAAAAACAAAGGTTGTGTTGGTTGTTTCTGCAGAGGGTTCGAGTGGTCTTACCTCATGTCCCACTATTATTGATGCTTCAAATTTTGTTCTATAGTGATCCCTATCTTAGTCTCTTCAGAGACTGCTTTAGCTCTTTGGGTTGAGCTATCTCCTATTTTTCAGTATAGGTCTGCAAAGTTTATGAGTGGAATGTTCCTTCCCCCAAAAAGGTTCGAAGGAACCTTGGTTGAAAGGTCTGACGTATCTACCTTTTGGATCTCTAGGTCTATTCATGAAAGAAAACAAAAACAAAAAAGAAAACTACCATTGGGTTTGGGGGAGCCTGCAATAGTAGATGCGTAGTTTCTCACCTCTCGTCTTAAAGTTCCCCCGCCACCAATCTAATGCTAAGGTATAGGAATTATCTATTTCCTAACTACTTCTTACCTTGAGACAACTCCTCGACAATGATGCCAAAAATGATGGGTGTTGTATATGCACTAAAAACATAGTAAAAACCCTCAATTAAATTGTCAACCTGTGGTAAGTAAACTTAAATCTATAGAAAAATATATGCCAAGGTAGAAGGGATGGTAGTAGTATATTCTAACTAAGAAAGCGACTATCTAAGGGTTAATCTATTCAAGAAAATCTATCTAATGAGCAAACCCTACTAAGAAACTTGAAACTATGTAACCTAAGTACTTTTAGACCAAGGATCGATGCATAGTTCTAAGAAAGCAAGTAAAAACCCTATGTAAAGAAAAATAGTTCATAACAATAAGAAAAAGCAACTATTAAGAATAACAATAAGCAAATAACAAAAGAAAACTACTTTAACTTGCCAACCTAAATTCAATGAGCAAATACCCTATGAAAGCAAGTAAATAAACAAGCGAGCAACTATTCTATTAAAGCAAGTAAACAAGTAAGCAAAACAACTAGCTAACCTATTAAAGCAAGTAAAAAAGTAAGTAGAACAACTAGCTAGCCTATTAAAGAAAATAAACAACTAACTACTCTAGGATAACTTCTACTGCAATTAATCTAATTAAAACTTCTCATTGAACAACTGCCTAGCCTAAGAGGCAAGTGGACTATATTCTGAATTCAAACTTCAAAACTATTTCTAATTCATAAAAGGAAATCTATTTAATTGAAAGAAAGAAGGACTAACAACTAACCTTTAATCTATGATAAGCAAATTGTTCTTTAATCTAACAAAGCAAGAGACTATCTATCCTACAACGACAATAAAACTATCTTCTAAGCTATGAAAGCAAGAAACTATATTTTCTGATCTATGAAAGCAAGAAACTATCTTTTGATCTACGAAAACAAGAAACTATCTTTTAACCTATGAAAGAAAGAAAAATATATTTGTAACCTATGAAAACTCAATATAGTGTTGGTGGTTGTGTGAATGTCTTCAGTGTCTTATAATATCTCAATGGTACTTAACAACAAAAGATAATTCAAGTGATATAATCTCAATACTGATCTCAATAGCAAAGTGAAAGGTATGGATTAAACAATCCAACGAGAAATTAGCCATTACGGAAACAATGTTAATTACCCTGCATATTCATGAATTATCCATCAACAATATAACGAGATCATAATTGTACTTCTATGCTATGTAAGAAAAATTCAAAAAATAATTCAATCATTAAATAAGAAATATAATTGCAATATAATTCTAGGAAAGAAACTAGATAAAGTCAAACTATGCTATATCTATCTTAACAATTCAAAGTACAAGAAATAAAATGCTTAAAAACATAAATTAAAACATGGTTCTAGCGTATGGCAAGTAAACTAATGAATAAACTAATTAACAACTAGTTAGCAAAATCTAAATGACAATTAAATAGGCAATAAAAACTGAAACTAACCCTATCCATCTACTGAAGCCTTGGTTAAAAAAAGAATGAAATAAAACTTTGTTCTACTCTGTTTTAACTTGTATTTTAAATTTGATTTTTAAAGCATAAATAAAATTCAATCTAACATCTAATTGCACACGGGGTTAGTGTATGAGTTTCAAAACTCGTTCCTAACTATAAAATCAATGCATATTAACACAAGCCTTCATACTAACCTACAAAAGAAATAAACAATTAAGCTGCAACAACAAATTAGATAACATAGAAATAAAACAACAGTTTATGTACAAGAAATAAAAAAGAGACATCCAAGCTATGAAATGCATAAATAACACATAGAACAGTTACTAGATTGCTGGTGCCCCCCCCAGGAAGTCATGGTCACTTCTCAAATGCACACCATGAGCTCAACAAAATGATTTCACCATTAAAACATGAAAAACACAGTCTTATACAATTCTAGCAATTGAAAAATGCAAAAACAGAGGAAAATGTTTTTATCTCTATCCTCTACTTTGTCTACTTCTCCTTAGCTATTGTATGACCACTGCGGTGTTATTTATAAGATTTACAGACCAAGTGGTCGACCATAGGATTGTTGAACCACTTCTAAAAAAGACAAATTACATTAATGGTGCCTTAACTGCCAAAATAGATTGAGCCAATAATCACCCTTCTCAATAACCTAAACTAAGTTGTCAAGGGTTCAGTAGCTAGAGGGGATAAGCATGTGTAAAACCCATGTTCTTGATTTTTCCACCACTGGCCACAAATACCATAACCTCCAAATCGCCCACCGTTTTTGTGCAAGACGCAGTGTTGGACAAAGTGTCGGACCGGGTATCAGATAGAGTACCGAATGGAGTGTTGGAAGCAGAAACGTGATGCTATTTTTCCCTGTAACACTAGAAAACGTGAATTAGATCCTTGGAAACATAAAAACGTAACGAATTATACTCAAGATCAATATAAAATACGAATTATGCATACCTGGTGTAGATCATATCGTTTTGGCACAAAATTCTTCAAAAATATTCTCCAAAACATGAAAAACACATATGTACATTTGGAAAAAGTATCTAATTACTATCATAAAACTAATAATATATCGGTCCCAACAACTTCCTATCTCTATTCGTATGTTGATATGTTTCCATTCAGAAAATGATAACATAGTGGAATTCGGTAGTGCAGGGTTGGATGTGCCTCTACTCTGGCATGGATGGAACGTTGGGAAAAAACACTTTATGTAAAAGGTGAGGGAAGAAAACCTTAATCGCATGGAAGAATATTTACAGACTTTTGAAAGGCTCATGACCCTTAGGATTTATTAGAGGAATTCCTTGAACCACAAAGTCTTGAAGAAGAATGATAAATCTATGAAATCACGTGATTTTTCCCAGAAACAATAATCATTATTGATTTTGGCACAAAAAATAAATCACAACCCTTCATTGTTGTAGCAACAATGGAGTATTCAATGGCTAGGTCGGGATGAGACTCTGAACTGAACAGAGTCATTGATCCATAGGGGAATATTTCATAGTGATCACAATCGTTGATCTGTGTGGAAACCCTTAGACATGACTAAGAGTAAGGGTGATGTATTTCTGATCTCATGATGATGGAAGGAGACTACATGTACAAAGAAGACATGTGGCTTCCTTTAAATGGTTGAGGTAATAGGGGGTGGGTCCCTATCAAGGTCAAGCCCTTGGAAAGGTGCTTTTATTGTTGATTGTTATATTGTAAGAATGAGTGATCGTGACTGTTGATCATAGAGGTTCCATTAGAGTAGTCCATGGTTAGGATTGGATGAAAATACAAACTAACCAGAGTTGTCGATCCATCAGAGAATACTGAGATAGATCATGATCACTGATCATAGAGGGTCCATCAAAGTAGTCCACGGTTAGGCCAAGATAATACATCAAACTAACTGAATTCATTAATCAATAGGAATATGGAGGTAGTGGATCTACCACCATTGGATCTACTTGCCATTATCAGAGTGAAGTCCATTGAAAATCATTTGTTTGGAGTTGACATTTGGACAAAACTCACAAGAAGTCGTAGAAACAGTCTGTAAGAGAAAATACAAGGAGTAATTATCGGCATCAATCATATCCCACCTGAAAGATAATGATGACCATAGATTTTGGTGGGTTTCACCTAAATGAGTTCTAGAGGAAGGTGATGTCATGCTGATAGGGATGATGTCATCCAACATATATGCAGAGGAAAGGCTCCAACACCCAGAAGGATGCGCTAGAGGTCAATGATGACATGTACACTATGTCAGTTCCTGTGAAGGTCCACGTGTCAAGTGGATATTGTGCCATGTTGGAATGTGTATGACACTTTGAGGGGGAGAATGATGATGTGGCTTGAGTGCCACATGTCAATCCAGGTGGTAGATTTCAGTAGGGCCACGTTTCCTAAGCGCCAACTCTGATCCCACATAGGTTTCCTCTTAAGCAAGGCTAAGGGGGAGCGACATCAGGATGAAGAGGGGTGTCAATGTGTCTAGAAAAAAAAATGTGTCATCCTGTAATTCATAGACCTTGTTGGATTTAAACCCTTGGGACATGAGGATAGATCCTATACCATCGTCAGATTATTCCATCAATGAATGATAATCATTGGATCAAAGTATCGTTTTCAGGAATCATTGAATTGGGGATTAAATGTTGATTGTTGACCAATGAAGGATCAACGATCCATATTTATAGAAAACAGTTAAAGTGTTCATGATTTATCATAAAGGAAACCCCGCAAGTGGTAATTAAAATTCCACCAAAGGACACGAGGCAGTGATTAAAGGCAGAATGCAACCACAAGAATGGTTTGGGAACCACACTCAACAATCGTGATACATTAAAGGGGAATAATTCTTAATGAAGCTGGTAATATATAGGTGACAAGTCCCAATTTTTCATCGGAGTGTGTGGAAATCCACTTGTGGATATACTACGATGGGGTAACTTCGATAATATAGAAGGAATCAACATAGAATGAAGCCATTAATATAGCAGGGCAATAAGAGTTTAACCAAGGAAACAGGTGGAAACTTCCACATTAGCTGCCATGTCTACACTACGTTAGTGACATGTCAAGCGATACATTTACCAGTGTGCCAAGTGTATTCCACATGGAACTGATATGGATTTGGGGGTAGAAGGCACAAAAACTTTGGAGGACAGTAAATTTTGATCTAGATCCCCAAATTGAGCATGGTTACAGTCATTAGAAAGATATAGATGAGTAGAATCAATCTACGAGTTCTAATTAGAGAAATGAAGTAGTTGGAAAAATTTAAATTTTGGCTCCCCATCATCCTAAATGAGAACTAGGGGGTCAGTTGATGTTACAAAGTTGTATCAGAGCTCTAGTTTCAACACTGGGCTTGGATGGGACATAGATCATTTGAAAACTGATGTATTAATGTCAAGATGAGTTAGTATTTACAAAATTGTTATATTATTTTTTTCTAAAAAATATTACTACCAATGCATTTTTCAGAATTAAGAGAATATTGAGCAAAACAGGGACCAAATTCATGACAGGCAATGAATATACACAAAGGATTTTCATCCATGAGGAGGAAATCATGGAACACTAGATCGACATGAACAATGGAAGAAATGAATCCAATGGACATGATGAAGGTAAAGAGGAAAGCATAAACTTGGTGGAAACCATCAAGAATCTACAAAAAAATGTCTGAAGTTATAAAGCATATAATGAGAGGCTAATTAAAGTCAAGGAATAGCAAGATGATTTCAACATCAAGTTTTTATGAAGCCTAGACATAATAGAGAAAAACATGGATGAGGAGTCAGAATCTAGAAAGACAAAGGGGCATACGTATTGTGACAGAAGAAGTGAGACAAGGAGTGATTATAGACACCATCAACAATCACCTAAATAGTCAGCTAAGAGGGCACACAATACCTCAAGCCCATCCCTTGTAAGGAAGAATAAGAAGAAAATTGTGGCAGATGAGCTATAGGGAGAGACGAGTAATCTTAAGCGTCCTAATTTTGATGGTGAGATCAAAAAGGATGAGGATCTTGAGATCTATTTGTTGGGTATGAGAAAATACTTTCATCTACATAACTATTCCTCTCAGGTAGAATGGAGAATAAAAAATTATCATTTTAAAGGAAAATAATCAATGTGGTGGGATCATTTTGTAAAATTGAAACATGTTGATGAGAAGAAGGTTACATGGAATTAGTTAAAGAGATATTTTGAAAATAAATATTTAACTCAACGCTCCTATGATAGGAAAATAAAAGAGTTATTTGAACTCAAACATGGAAGTATGATCATCGGCGAGTATGAAAGAAGATTCTTAGAGTTGCTGAAATATGTTCCTTTTATCAAGGATTAACAAGTTAAAATTCAAAATACCTAAGTGGGATTCCATCATTTATTAGTGATAAACTACAGTATGATGATCCCAAGATACTGGAAGAAACCATAAGGAGAGATAAATTTCTCTATGATCAGTATAGAGGAAGACCAAATTTACAAAAAAATTGGGCAGACAAAAAGAAAACTAAGATGGAGCAGAGGAATAAGGAACACAAACCCCCATTTTTCATAAATAATACTCAAAGACAAGCAGTTTCTAAAGATCTTAGGATGGTTTAAACCATGGGACAAAGACCAAGGCAACAACCCATAAAGTGTTTGAGTTTTAATGGATACCACATGTACCGAGAATTTCCTCTTAGAGTTGATAAAGTGAAGGTTGTTCACAATGTACAAGAAGATGAAATAGTTGAATATATGGGAAAAACTGTAACAAAACTGTATGCAGCCCTGGACAACAAGAAGGATGAATTTCAGTCTAACATGATTGAAGTAAAAGGGAGTATCAACAACGAACCTATTCCTATTTTAATTGATTTAGGAGATATTCATATCTATCTAGATCCTAAGATGTTATAATTGTTTCATTTTCCAAAAAATAAACTTGGAAAAACTTGGTTGGTATAGATAGCTATTGGAACTAAAAGGAAGATTAATGAAATGGTTAAGGCATGCCCAATGGAAATGAATCAGATAAATACAAAAGTAGACCTGAACATCATACCCTTGGGCTCCTATTACGTCCTCATTTGTATGGATTGGCTGGATGAACACCATGTTTTCCTGGACTATTACAGTAAATCATTTGCTTTCTTTGACGAGGAGGGAAACTTGAGAAAAGTATAGGGTATTCCAAAATTTGTAACCATCAGAGAAGTTTCATCATTACAACTGAAGAAAAATTTAAGAAAGGGATGTTAAGTAAATGCAGGTTACATGGAGGAATCTCCTAAGGAAAAGGTGCCAAACATTGAGGACTATGTAGTCCTAAAGGAATTTGAGGATGTGTTTAGGGAAATTCCCAAGTTACCACCCAAGAGGGATATTCATTTTTCAATCAATCTAATTCCCAGAGAAACCCATGTATCTAAAACTCCTTACAAGATAAGCATACCGGATTTTAAGGAGTTACAATTGCAATTGGAGGAACTTCTGAAGAAAGGGTATATACACCCAAGTGTATCACCTTGCAGAGAACCAGTTCTATTTATGAAGAAGAAGGAAGGTACCTTGATACTTTGCATTGATTTCAAGAAGCTAAATAAAGTAACTATAAAAAACAAATATCCTTTGCCAAGGATAGGAAACCTCTTTGACCAATTGAAAGGTGCAAATATATTTTCTAAGATTGATCTTAGATCTGATTATCATCAAGTGAGAATTAAAGAAGTGGATATTAGCAAGACTGCCTTAAGAATAAGATATGGCCACTATGACTTCAAAATGATTCCATTTGGATTGTCAAATGCACAAGTTGTCTTCATTTGTTTAATGAATGGTATTTTCAAAGAATATTTGGATACATTTGTCATTATCTTTCTGGATGAAATTCTTGTTTATTCCAAATATGAAGAAGAGCATGAGCAACACATGAGGAAGGTTCTTCAAGTATTGAGAGAGAATCAATTATTCCAAGTTGAGTAAATTATTCTTATACCAAATGAAGATTAATTATTTGGGCCATATCATATTAGAGGAAGAGATAATAGTAAATCCAGGAAAGAAAATGGTTAGAATACATCAATGAATATGAGTTTGATATTAAGCATATCAAGGGTAAATAGAATATTGTATCTGATGCACTCAACATGAGGGTGCATGAAATGCATTCCACAACCATTAGCATGTGCAAATATAATTTACAGAACACAATTTTAGAGGCTGCAAATTCTGACCAGATATATGTAGAAATAAAAGAAAAGTTACAACAAGGTAAAATGTAGCCGAAAATTGAGAACTATGAGTTGAGTGAGTATGAATTCCTCATGTACAAGGGAAAAAGTTATGTGAAAAATGTTCAGGAGTTGAAAAAGATGATACAAACATAAATGCATAAAGTGCCTTATGCTAGGCACCTAGGCTACCAAAAGACAATTGAAGTTGTCAAAAAACAATACTATTCGAAAGGTATTAGAAAGGAGGTTTCATATTTCATTGCTAGGTGTCTTGATGTTAAAAATTAAAGAACACAGAAACCCGACTATTTTTCTACAACCCTTTCCCATTCCTGAGTGGAAATGGGAAGTTGCAACCATGGGTTTCATTACTAAGTGACCTAGGAATTCCAAACAACATGACTCCACTATGGTAGTTGTAGAAAATCTTACTAAAGATTCCCATTGTATTCTTGTAAAGATAACCCCCAAGAAATCCAACATTGATGATATTCATTTGAAGGAAGTATCCAGACTTCATAGTAGACCTAAGATGATTGTATCAGACAGAGATCCCAAGTTGACATCAAATTTTTGGAAGGCGCTATTCAAACGATTTGGGAGAGATAAATTTTAGCACAACTTATCACTTTGATTTAGATGGCTAAAAAGAGAGAGTCAATCAAGTAATAGAGGACATGTTGAGAATGTATGTCATGGAAAACCCCTCAAAATTGGAGGATTATTTACACTAGGTTGATTTTTCTTATAACAATGGGTACCAAGCATATATTAAGATGAGTCTATTTGAGGAATTATACATAAGAATATGCAGCACACCAATAATTTTGGAAAATCTAGCGATAGGGAAATGGTAGGGATATATTTACTCAGGGATATGGAGGATCAGATAGTCAAGATAAAACAAAAATTGAAGGCTTCCCAAGACAAGAAGAAAAGTTATGTTGATAAACATAGAACTCCTAGAGAATTTTGAGTAGGCGGCCATGTATTTTTGAAAGTAAAAGCAATGAGAGGTTTCCTAAGGTTGGGGAAGTGCTCAAAACTAGAAACAAGATATTGTGGACCATTCAAAGTGCTTGAACAGATTGTCCCTGCAACATATATGCTTGCATTACTCGCATCCATGCAACATATGTACCTGATACTAATAATATCATTAATTGGAATGTAATTCAGTTGGAGCGAGAGAGAAAATTCCAAGTAAAACTAGTATGCATTTGGATCGAAAAACCACGTAGCTTCGGAATCGAGTCATAAATATAGTAAATGTCCAATGGACCTGGTATGGTCCTATAGAAGAAACCTGTGAACATGAGGATGTTATGTGGGTTGAGTACCCGCATATGTTTGTAAACCTTCGAAGTTTTGATTGTGTATGTGTTTATACTTCACCAAGGACAATGTATAAAAAAGAGGGAGATGAATGTAATACCCTTAGGATGAACCTCAACTTTAATGTAAATATAGTTGTGCATGTATGTTGGTGAGCCAAGAATTTTTTGGGCTAATGTGCCTATTTTTTTTTATGTAATACCACTTTGATTTTAGTGGAAAAAAATCATTTCTACAAATCATCCTGACCAGAAGCATTTGGGGGGATAAAATCCACTAGATGGGAAACGAGGGATAAGGGTCTAGGAAGAGAGATAAGTCATATGGGCTTAAGCCAAGGGAAATATTATTAAATATTTCCTAAAGTCACTTAGTGGGATATAAAATTTTATCCTAAGTTTCCAAGGGGAGGAAATGAGATACTAAGTGGGTTCAAGAGAGATTTCAAGAGATGACAAGCATCAACTCAAGTGCATGTAGATAAAATTGGAAACATGGTGCATTTTCCATTCATATTTTTGAAATCACTCAAACAGGCTATCCTCCTCTCCATCATTTTGGATACAATATCCCTCATGTTGTTTCATGTACTTGATGCCATCTCCATTTTTTTTGGAGGATTCTTGAAGCGGGATTTGATGGGAATTAAAATGAAGAAGTAGGTTTTCAAGCCCATGTACATTTATCTCCAGCTGAGATAAGCATTGTTGAAGAGGAGGGTTGTCACACTCGTAAGAATTCTCTCTAGGTGAGAGAATTGGTGGGAATTTTTTCCCAAAAAGGTGGCAAGTTGTAGCTAAAGAACTCTGAGATTTCCTATCTCGTTTGTTGTTGAAACCTGGAAGGGAAGTGGGGTAGTCGAAGGGGCACACTCCCTGGGTGGGACAAGCATGTGGGGAAATTAGAGATTGTAGTATCGTTGGTAAAACATGGCACCTGATATATGAGCATTGTTGTGGAGATACCGCGTTGGGGTATGTTTTCCTTGCCAAGTGGAATTTAGGCCCCAACTTGGGGATTAACTATTGTAATTTTGTCGGTAGCATAGTTTAAGGATTGGAAGAAAGTTCAAGCTATGCATACAGTTGGTGGATATTTATATCAGATAAGTGTCCACCCTATGTTTGTTTAAATTATTGTATGAAAAATTATGTAATCCTGTGTTGGGTACTTACTATGTAGTGTTCATGTATTTCTATCATGAGTATTTACTAAGTATTTACTGTCATGGGTTTTTACTGTGGTAATTATCCTTGGGCATTTTGGTTGTTGTATTTCCAAAACTATATATATGTTTTTGTATTTGAACATAGATTGTAATTAAGAGTTTTATGTGTGTTTTCCCTTAATTATACATGTCCATATTTATATGAAATGTGATTATACTTCTTATGTTTGTTTTTATGTTGAGATTTTTCCATTAAGCAACTACTAGCAGAGTGGAATTTGACAACATGGGCCTGGATATGCCTCTACTATGACATGGACAGATCGTTGGAAGAAAATTCTCTATGTAAACAGTGAGGGAAAAAAACCCTATTTGGATGGAAGAAGAATTACAGCCTTCTAAAAGGCCCGAGGGCCTTAGGGTTAATTACAGGAAGTCTGTGAACCGCCAAGTCCTAAGGAAGATTGATAAATCTATGAAATCTCATGATTTTCCCAAGAAGGAACCATCATCATCGATTTCAGAACAACGATTCAATCATGACCATTGATCATTGTAGAATTGTCAGAGTATTCCATGGTTAGAGTAGGAAGAGACTCTGAACTGACAAGAGTTGTTAATATATCAAAGAATATTTCAGAGTGATTAAAACCATTGATCGATGTGGAAACCCTTAGATGTGACTAAGAAGAAGGGTGTTTTCATGATGAAATCAAGATGACATAAAGAGCCTATGTATACGAGAAAGACACATGGAAACTTGAAAATGGTTGAGATAAAATGGAGTGGGTCCCCCGACTCCCTATCGAGGTAAAGCCCTTGAAAAGTTGTTTTTATATTTGACTGTTAGATTGTAATAAAGAGAGATCGTGACCATTGGTCATAGAGGTTCCATTTAGTCCATCATTAGGATGGGATGAAACTCTAAACTAAACGAAACTATCGATCCATCAGAGAATACTTAGAAAGATCATGACCGTTGATCATAAAGGGTCCATCAAAGTAGCCCATATTTAGGTCGAGATAAGACCCCAAACTAACCATATTCGTTGAACTATTGGAGCATGGGGGTAGTAGTTCTACCACCGTTGAATATAGGTTTCAGTATATTGAAGAGAAGTTTGTTAAAAATAGTTTGTTCATATTTGACCTTAAGAGGGAACTCTTGAGAAATCACAGAAACACTGCGAAGGAGAAACTTCGACGAGTAATCCTAGTTGTCACTCGAAGTCTAGTTGAAAGATAATCCTGATCATAGTTCTGGGTGGGTCTCACCTAGATGAGGCTAGGAGGAATGTGAAATCACATTGATAGGGATGGTTTCATCCATCCAATATACAGAGGATAGGTGCCAACACCCAGAAGGATGTGTCGGAGGTGAGTGATGACGTGTTGTCTACATCAATTCACGTGGAGGGTCCACATGTCAAGTGGCTATTTCACCACGTGTAAATGTGTTTAACACTTTGAATGGGTGAAATATGACATCATTTGAGTGCCACATGTCAATCCAAGTGACAGATTTGGGTAGGGCCACGTTTCTTGAGCTCCAAATCGAATTCCACATAGGTTTGGGCTTAAGTGAGGCTAAGGGTGAGTGACATCAGGATAACAAGGGGTTTCAACATGTCGAGAGAAGAACACGTGGCAACCTGTAATTCATAGACCTTTTTTGCATTAAACCGTTGGGAAAGTAGGCTAGATCCTAGACCACCATCGGATCATTCCATCGATGAATGGTAACCTTTGGATCAAAGTCCTGTGTGAAGGAACCGTTGAATCAAGGATTAAATGTTGATTGTTGATCATCGAAGGATCAATGATCCACATTGATAGCGCACACTTAAAGTGTTCAATATCTATACGAAAGGAAACCCTCACGAGTGGTAATTTAAATACCACCAAAGGAAATGTGGTAGTGATTAAAGGCACAACTCAACCACGAGATTGGTTTGGAAACCACACTTGACACCAAAACTACACTAAAGGGGCATATTGCTTGATGAAGGTGGTAATTTGTCGGTGATAAGTCCCAATCATTCATCATAGCGTGCAGAAAGAAACTTGTGGATATACTCAAATGGGGTAGCTTGGACAATATAGAAGGACTCTTAGTAGATCAAAGTCGTTAATTTAGTAGGCAAATTGGGCATTAACCAATGAAACAGGTGGAATATACCACATCAGTTGCAATGTCCATGCTATCTTAGTGCCACGTCAAGTGACACATGTACCAGGGTTTTATTTGGATGCCACATGGCACTGAGGTGGATTTGAGATTAGAAGGAAAAGAAACTTTGGAGGACTATAACTTTTGATCCAAAGCCCAAAATTGAGGATGGTTACATTTGTTGGAAATATTTAGATGAGAAGAATCAATCTACGAGGTACAATTTGAGAAATGAATAAGTTGGAGTAATTGAAATTTTGGCACCCCATCAACCTAAACAAGAACTAGGGGTTCGGGTGATGTTACAGTTTTAGAGCAATTTTAAGGGACTGAACCACATTTAGTGTTTTCATTGAAAAAAGGGTTTCCTTAAGCATGGCTTGTCTCCATGGGAGAATTCAACCCATTCTTGTCACATTCTATTGCCCACCTATTTGTAGGATGAAAATAATAGAATATATATAACCATTGGTGTTAGAAATATATACTTTCATCCTATAAAATTATACCATCATGTTGCCAAGGTTTGCTTATAGATTTTCTATCTTAGAAATGTGTTGGTTAATCTTAGAGACATGGCCTATTTTTATAGGTTGGTGAGTTTGATCTCCATGGACATGTTTCCAATTGCACCATCGAGGATTTGGGTCCACTAGAATGGGTACAAAAACATTATACCCACACAAGAGGAGTTGTTCAAGGATTGTTTTGAGATAGACCATGCACAATAGTATGGTAAAGTATGTAAAAGGGTTAATGGAGACTTATACCAATGTTTTTATCATCAAAAAAATAACATTTTTTAGTATTTAAGATCCAATTGGAGTATTATTCTTGTTTGAGTTTTATTTAGCATGAATGAAATACACAAATTCTTAATATTATAGTGAAATTGTTTTTTAAACTACCTCTTTTGCAAATGCTATGGTTTGCAACATCCTAGTAAAAACAAGTGTCAAGAACTATAGCTCTCTAATAAAACTAAAGGATTCCAAGAATGTTACTCAACCAAATATTTCACGAATCCAAATAAGAAGGATAGACCATAGTTGTATTATACTACCTGATTCGCTAGAAAGTGAGAGTGATCCCTCTAAGTGTTGTTGTACTATAGAAATAGGATGATTGAGAGGCTTATGTAAGGATAGATTTAGGTACAACTATTGGGATTTCCATGTACCTAAAGGTACATGGAAGATCAAATCCATAGGAATATTTTGTTTGATAAGATACTGCTTGAAGGGGTATTGGTACAACAGTACAAGGGTGCCCAACCGGGTGACTCCATTTTCATTCCCTATGTGTATGCTATGCCAATAATATTTTTAACCCACATATACCTAATGAATGGTATATATCCATGTTTAAATATGTTTGAACATGTATTGATCCAAAAGAAAACTTTGTAAAAATTCACATATGTGTTAGGATATAGAAGATCTCTAATACAACTTGTAATGTACTCAACCAGTAGAAACAATGACTATTCAACGATTCTTCAAGAAATATTAATAATAGAAATTAAATAAGAAAGATAATCATACAAATCCTATATAATATAAGTCTTGTATATAATTGCAAAAAGAGAGAGAAATGTTCATGGGCCTCTTCAATGGGGCAATCTCCTTTGAATAAAGCTCCAATATAGTACACCACTTGATGAAACATTCCATAGCCTACTATCTCTATAAATAGTTTCTTCGTAAATAGCTATGATCCCCTTATGGATGAGTGTGAACAACGTTGTGGGCCTTCCTTAATAAATATGAATATTTTACATGGATTAATTACCAACTAACTACCTAATGGTCTTTATTAAAACAATATTTCCTCATACATTAATAACTAGATACTAGGTAACCCGAAAGTAAGGAGGTTATGGGAGGATCCTAACATGAAAAACATCCCAATTTGAGAGATTAACATTTTCCACAACTTATTGGTGATCATAAATACAATAATAGTTAGGGATACTTATGGTACCATCTAGTGTTGTTATCCATACTAATTATAAAAGTATAGGGCCTAAACTATCACACATTATGCTTCCACATATACAATTATCTAGGAGAAACATCATGAAATATAAGTGGGGAAATGTAACATAATGCCTCATCATTGAAGGGATTAATGTTATATGATATAAAACATCGTTGAATGATGTGCACGACTCATCCCTAACTCAACCAACCAATGGTGTGTGGCTAAGGCTAAAGTGTTTTTGGAAGCTTAATCTCATTAACAACATTTCTTGGTATTAAGTTATTTTTTCTACCACTATCAACAATGAAAGGTAGAGGATTCCCCTTCATCCACATTTGTGAATGAAAGAGGCACTCATGTTCCTCTATCTCATTTAGAATCTTTTCTTGTAACTGTATGTTTATGATAGTGATGGTTGGATTTGCATCAATGATATTATTTCCCCTATCCATAAGTGCTAGAGGTGTCAAGGATAAAAGAAACTTCAAGGATTTTACCTCTTTTAATAAATATTAAATATACCAACATTAAATAGTATTTCTCCATGGGAACTTTCTTCAATCTTGATAACATTAGTTAATCTTGATAACATTAGTTGCAAATCTCTCTCTGTGAAGAGTTGCAAAAACCTCCATTTCTATGTGGGTGTATTAGTCTAGCCACATTGGTATTTGAGAACATTGTTCCATTTAGAGTCCTTGATACCCATATTTCGAAATAACATATGGAATGCCTTTATGTACGCATTCACAATCTACTATTTACTGTGGTGGAAAGTTTTCCATCTAATGTGTTGACCATTACAGTTTCCACTCGGGCAATAATCCTCCTTGAGGGCATAAAAGAAATCTCCCCAAGTGAGTTTTGTCTCACACAATGAAGACTGTTCTTTGATTTTTTTTGCATAGTGAGAATAAATCCACTAGTGTTTGACATAGGGAAGGGACTTTAGTAGTGTGAAGGTAATATTATTATTGTTGGAAAAAATGTGAATGAAGGATTAAATCTCTAGCTGGTATAATCATCTCTCTAAAGCTTCTACATCTCATTTTCTTACAAATCAAGAGATGTAAAAGTTAGCTTGTACCTTGAAGGTGTCATTCCTCCAAAAGGGCCTCTTCTCAAGGGTCAACTTACCCAAGTTAGGTCTCATTAACGGATATAGGTGAATTGGTCCATCATTTTCTTCCTTTATTGTTCATGGACTTCTTTTAGGAAAAACTTGATAGGATATCCTATTTTATCATTTGTATTTCCCCTATCTTTCCAATCTTCTTTAGAATATAAAATAAGTTATTCGAATGGGTTTCATGTCTTAAGGATTAACACCATATATCCTGACCTCATAGGGAACATGCCCTATAGAATAGTACAATATAATATTGTTGATCCAAGTTTGGATGACAATGAAATGAAGGAATCCAAAATATTCAAAACAATGACACAAAATACAAT
>JZKD02S0315167.1:146083-163245 GCA_000966675.3 Picea glauca
CACATATATATATTCATACATGACTAACTCAATTCTATCCTCAACAATAAGGGTGAAAGAGTAACCTAATACTTAACAATTATAATCAGTTTGGAGCTTCCATTATACTTGCGCAAACCATAGAGAATACTAAGTATATAAATTTTTAACGACCCTTAGGATATAGGTATCATTCACACCATGGATCGTAGGTGAAAGTGTCTCTAGTTCACATAGTTATTACTGATATGACACCAGTGCGCATGGGCATTAATACTCATGGTAGTTATGACTAACAGTTGGTGAAGACTACTTGTTTTTTATCGTGTAATGATCCCATGATAACCAACTTTGTCATAAGGCTAATGAATTCGAGATAGGAGTCAGACCATGGCCAGAAGAGCAAGAAAACTAAACTATAACCCTAAATGGGTTGTCATCGCACTTCACCATAAATGTTGATAAGGAACCTACAGAGGTAACACTGTCTTGACTTAAATGCCCTACCTGTGACATTTATGTTATATTGTAGAGTACTCATTTGGGCCATCACTCGACCTCCATGCCCATTGTGTCGCTGACACCTTGCACTACCCACATGGCCTAGGTACAGTTTGTAACTACCACCATTAATATGTTCGGAAGAGGATTTTCTAATGTTATTGTTCATTCTTATCCCTTGGCTCTGTGTATTTACAAAACGTTACAATGTTAACCATGTTATTGTTCATCTCAGTGGCATGGCTAGAATCCATGAAGCTAGGCTTGCTCTAGTGGAAGGAACACTAGGAGGACCTCACCAGTCGGACACCACCTTATGCGAAGTAAGAATATTTCGGTCCTTTTTATCCGAACTCTATGTGTTACTAAAAGTTTACTGTGTGCACCAGTCCCTTCAAAAATTCCTATTAGTGCTACTAGCCTGTCTTCCGTGGTCTGATATAGAATTTTAAAGTTGGCATTATACCCAATAGTGCTTAGGGTTTTATCATGGATCCACCCTTAACATCTGTGTCAGTTTTTCTAAAACCATTATACTCTGCGACAAACATTTCCTTTGTGTAAAATCCTGTAGGCAGTTCTGGACTGTAAAATATCAAAGGGAGCTAGAAAGTCCACTCCACTAGTTCGGTCATAAGTGTAATGAAGTATTTATTGTATGTCTTGGTTTCTCATTCTGTGTTCTTAGTGTTTACTCACCCAAATATAGATGAGAGTTCTTTATTTGAGCGTTTCAAAGGTCTCCCTGCTTTGGCATAAGTCATTGTCTGTTTCGTGGTTTGACTGTATACTTCATGGATTTTCCTGGGTTTTCTATCATAGTTATGAACTAATTTTTCTTCAGTATGAAAGGGTGTTTTCCCTATGCGGTGTAAGCTTTAGGATTTCGTTCCTTGATTTTTTAAAGATAATAGCTACGAAGATATACGTGCAGTTATGTATCTCTAAAGAGGTTTTATGACTTTTTGATCTCTTAAATTCCAAGAGTATACATCTCAGTGTTTTCCAGGGTTCATATTCATTTTAAAGGGGGTACAATATATCTTGTAATCTTGTCCAACGTGTGTATGGGGCATTTCTTTCTTGCCTGAATATATGTCATTAACATCCGGCATGTAACTTTCCCATTGTGTTCCACACAATTACATAGTAAAAGGGTTTAAGAATCAGAGACAGTTCTCCATGGATACAATAAGTTATGTATACGCTTTACTCCAATAAGTTTAAATGTATCATTTCCCTCGAGGTATGTATGCTTGAAACTATGTGCCACTTGTCTGAGTTTTAAACAGTAACTCGTAAGTTTAAGGAATAATATTTTTGGTGTCTCGTAACCCTGTCTGCAATTTAACTGGAAAGATAATAGCTTTGCGGGATATACTCTACCCTCTACAATACCTTTCCATTCTGGAATTCTGATTAACTGGTTAAATTTCACTTGTTAGAGTAAGAAGGGAAAATTCTAAGTAATTCAAACTCTATTCTTAATTGCATTTCCTTTAACATAAAAATTGGTTATGGTTACTTATAATTTCTCTATTCCTGCATCATGTGTTTTGAATCTTTGACTGTCATGTTTCCCTCAGCATAAATAAAATACTACAGGTAAATGTGAAGGCAACAAACATCTTTGTAAGACCTGTATGGCTTTGAAAAATTAATCGGATTATCGAAAATATAAAGCATTTAGCCTAGGTTTCTTGCTTGTTTATATTCCAGAGTTTAAGTTTTGTTAATAATCTCGGTTACTAGTTTAATGATGGGACCCCTATTTGCACTGCGAGAGTACCCATCAGACCTTTCAAAGTCCACTTCTCCCCTTCAGGCCTGTGAACAGATCGCTTCAATGACACCGATTAAAAGTGCACCGATGCCAACCTCAAGCTAAGTGCTACTCCTGTGTGGAAACCTTCGTTGGATTAATTAATTTATCTTCAAGTATTTAGGTTTACTTGTCTTCTGTCTTGACACTAATTATTTATATCTATTTTCTTGCAGGACTTGTATCGTCACAATCAACGGATCAGGACAATGCCTTACTCGAAAAAAAGGAATTCGAGTTCTGATTTTAATGTTTAGGTTTGGAGGATTCAGATACGGTTTCTAGTGATACTGGGTAATCACCTAGGGTATTCTATCTATAATTATTTGGTTTCAATACTGCGGCTATACAGATCATTTATTCTTTTTAATAATAGGATATACAGATGTTTCTTCAGCCCTACGAATATTGTTGTTTAATATGGGCAGTCTTTATACTATGGATTGTATAACTTTGAAAAACTTTGTTTATGGTTTACTGTGGAATAACTGAACTATACTTTTTATGCCATTGGCATAGTCTTAACAGTGGAAGATTTACTTGAATTTTCTCATGTGTCCAAGCATTGAAAATCTTTCTCTATGGGTAATTAGGTGTTTAAGTAGTTTTGAAATTCTGTACAACAGCTATATATATATATATATATATATATTCATAGATATTCCTATCATATATATTCATTCTAAGTCTTGTTTTGGCATTTGTACAATATACTATTTTTAACTATTTAATACAACCCTGCGTATTTAACCTACAACAATATATATACACATATTTAAATCTCAAGTTTACTTCCAGAATTTCATTTAGCATTCTTCAACTGGCCAATATCCTTAAGTTGATTACCTATACATACATAATCACATGTCTGTAATGTTATAATTAATACAGTACTCATTCCATTTAGCTTAGATGCATATTCCAATATATTTACATAATTCAACTCCATCAACAACTAACACACGCAGATACTTTACTCAACGAATGCAATCAAATTGTAAGGGTTTATTCTACAATTAGTTTCATTACACCAGTAATTTAATCACAGAATATTCACCCAGAATTAAATAGGTGCATTCAATCAGCTATTTAATCAACATGACATTCATCCAGAATTTAGTAAATGTATCCTACCAGATGTTAATAAACAAAACATTCAACCAAGGAAGAGTAGAGGAACATATCTGAACAAAGTGTTGAAACAAAAAATGGAACAACCAAGTTCCACCCAACCATAGAACTTAGCATCTAATCTACTTACTTCGTTCACCCCCTAGCCTAACCATGAATCCATGAGGGCGAACTCCAAACTCTTCCTTAGCTATCATTCTCTTCCAGAATAAGAATAATTCTCCTTGCCTCACAGTCAAAAAAATAGTACTCATAACAGTAAGTGATATTCGTCTCCTTATCATACTAGGCATCTTGTGCCTAGGTCTTTTCCCCTTGGGAATTTTTGAAAATTTGCAAATCCCTGATTTTCAGCGGCTGCTAATGGTCAAATTCCTAATTTTCCACTTGTAAAATTCAGCCCTGAGGTAGTTCAAACTTGTTTCCCACTCATGGAGTCACGGTGAGCTAATTTCAACCTGGCTATTCCATTTGTCTCTTAGCAATAAATATAAAAAAATATTTGTTTCTTACAAGTGTCATACTCAAAGAGTTGGTTCGACAAATCAAATCTTTTCCCAATAGTCATAATAATAAATTACAATTAACTAAATTCCAAATTTGGAATTTCCATAAATGACAATAATTTTCCAAATTCGAATTTACTAAAAACAAAAATAAATTCCTAAGTATATTCAGACTTCAATAATAATTTATTTTTGGGGATATTACATCCTTTTCCCCTTCAATACAACACTTTCCTCAGTGTTCATTCCTTTCTCAGAATAGGGTTGGATAAGATTTATGAAAGTCTTCCTCCAATTCCCAAGTGGCCTCCTCAGGACTAAAGTGCTTCCATTACACTTTTACCTGGGCGACGACTCTGTTCCGTAGTGCTATTTCTCTCATGTCCAGAATGCACAAAGGTTCCTCTTGGAACTCACATTCTGGTTCCACCTATACCATGCTCCAATCTACCATGTGAATAGGATCATGAACAAATTTTTTTAACAAAGAAACATGAAATACATTATGAATTTTCAGATTTGCATGAAGTGCAAGTTGGTATGCCATGGGTCCAATTCAAGCTAAGATCATGAAAGGGACACAAAACCTAAGTGCCAACTTGGAACAGTTTCCTATCTTTAATGAAATTCTTCTTACTTTGACTTTTAAATACACGTGGTCTCCAACTTGAAATTTCTGGTGTCTTCTTTTCAAGTCCGCGTAACTTTTATGTTTGTCCTGTGCCTCCTTTAAATTTTGTTGTAATTTTCTTACCATATTGTCCATTTCCTGGAGCTTTTATGGTCCCACCATGAGTCTATCAACTGGGTTATCCCAGCTAATCGGAGTTGTACACTTTCTGTTGTACAGTACTTCGAAGGGGCTCATCTTAGTTGATGTCTGGTAACCATTATTGTATGCAAATTCTACCAAGTGCGGGTTGGCTTCCCACTTACCTGGTTTCATCCTTACATACATTCATAGCATATATTCCACGATTTGGTTTGTTCATTCACTCTGCCCATCCATTTGTGGATGGCAGCTTGTGCTAAAATTCAAGTTAGTATTTAACCCTGCAAACAATTCTTTCCAAAATGTAGATGTAAATTTTACGTCTCTATCCGAAATCACCATTTTAGGAATACCATGTAGTCTAAAAATTTCTTTCATGAATATTTCAACAATGTTAATAACTTTATAAGTAGATTTTACAGGAATAAAGTGTGTAGATTTGCTAAGATTATCAATTACTACCATAATTGAATCATGTTGTTTTTGAGTTCTAGGAAAACTTGTGATAAAATCCAGTGATATAGTCTCCCATTTCCATTCTGGTACATGTAGAGGTTGCAACATGTCGGTTGGGTGTTGGTTTTCAGCCTTCACTTGTTGACAATATTGGAGTTTAGACATCTATTATGTTGTCTCACCTTTCATATTAGGCCAATAAAATAACTTCCTTAGTGATGTTACCATTTTCTGGTATCCTGGATGGCCAGAATATGGTTTCTTGTGTACTTCATCCAAAATTGTTAACTTTAATTCAGCAGAATCGGCTATGTATAATCTATTTTTGAATCTTAGGAGACCATTTCTGTCCAAAATCATATCTATCTTGTCTAAATTTTCTACGTTATTTTGTAAATCTACCACTGTTTTAATATATTTCTCATCATTATTACTTGCATCCTTTATCCTTTGCTCAATGTCACTTTCTGCCCTGCTAATGTTTATCTCAAACAACCCATGAAATATTCTACTTAAAGCATTTGCCACCTTTTTTTCCTTACCCTTGATGTGTCTTACCTCGAAATCAAATTTGCTCAAGAAGGCCAACCATCTTGCTTGCCTTGCATTAAGGTTTAGTTGAATAAACATAAATTTCACACCACTATTATCAGGCAACAATATAAATTCTCTACCCATTATATAGTGTAGCCACATATTTAATGCATGGATGACAACTGCTAACTCCAAGTCTTGAGTTTCGTAGTTTCATTCATGCTCTTTTAGTTTTTGGGACTCATAACAAATAATGTGCCCTTCTTGAGTTAGGACACCTCCCAAACGTTCTTTGCTCGCATCCACACAAACTGTGAAGTCTTTATCTGGGTTTGCTACCCTTAGAATTGGTGTGGTTGTTAACAATTCATTTAACTTATCAAAAATATCATGACACTTTTGTGACCAATTGACCTTGGTACCCTTCTTCTGTAGTGATGTGATAGGGTAAAAAATATTAGAGAATCCCTCTATAAATCTATGGTAAAACCCGATGATTCCCATGAATGACCGCATGTCTACTACATCCTTAGGGATAGGCCATTCCATGATGGCCCTTATTTTCTCTGGGTCGACTGCAATAACTTCTTCCGATATTACATGTCCTAGGTACCATATTTTCCTTGGATAAAAGTCACATTTGTCGAATTTAGTATACAGTTTGTGTTTTCTTAAAGTTTGCAATACTATCCTTAGATGCTCTTCGTGTTCTTCTTTTGTTTTATAATACACTAGGATATCATTGATAAATACCAAATCAAACTTATCCAAGTACTGACTGAAAATGTTGTTCATTAAACACATGAATGTTGTTGGTGCGTTAGTGATGCCAAATAAAAAAAAATTCCTAATGTCTGTGTCTCATTCTGAACGTTGTTTTACTTATTCTAACCTCATGATAACCAGATCTTAAATCCAATTTAGAAATTTTCCCCACCCACTTGATCAAACATATCATTGATTCTAGGTAGGGGGTATTTGTTCTTGTCAGTCATTTTGTTTAACTCTCTGTAATCAATGCATAATCTTAAAGTTTTTTCTTTCTTTTTAACAAATAGGACTGGTGCTCCCCATGGTGAGACACTTGGCCTGATGTATTCCTTGTCCAACAATTATTGTAGTTGAATCTTTAACTCTGTTAATTCGGGTAAACTCATTTGGTAGGGTGCCTTAGTTATAGGGGCTGAACCAGGAAACAGATCTATAGAAAAGTCTATTTCTCTTCTTGGGGGAAGTTCAGGTATTTCGTCAACAAACACATCTTTAAAATCATGTAAGACGAAAAAATATTCTAGGCTAGGTTTATTTTCTTTTTCCAACATATTTGTTACCTGGATAGCATAAATTTGACAACATTTCCTCATGCACTTCTTTAATTGCATTGCTGAAATCTACCTAACTGAGATTGGTTTTTGTATGCCTTGTACTGTCCTAACAATGTCGTTTTCATCTTTGTAAGTGAGTGATTTATCATAACAATCCAAAACTTTGTTTTTCCTCTCTAACCAATCCCTTCCAATAATTATATCATAAGACCCTAACGGTACAATATTAAGATTTATCTTTGTGTTTTGACCACCTAAACTGAACTCACAGTCATAAATAAAATCAGTTACTTTTCTTTTTGTTTATGTTGCTAGTTGGACTAGCCAAAATTATTTGAATTCACTACACCATGAGCGACAAAACTCAAGGTAGCCCCTGGATCAATTAAAACAAAAACACAACTACTGTTAACTTTACCTTCAACTTCCACTACACTGGACTGGTGATCATCTTGTCGGTCATCCACGACTGCATTGATTCTATGTAATATTTTGCCCACATCTCCCACAGTAGAGGCTTCCTGAAGGTTGTGAACTGTAGTCCTGGTTGCAGAAGTTAAATGTGGAAAGTTCCTCCTTAAGTGAGGCTCTCCACATTCCCAACATTTTAACAATTCTCTGGGGATCTCCCCAAACTTCTTGGTTCCTAGATTAACTAGTTTACCTCCTCCTTGAGTGTTATGGTTATTGGAGTGAAAATATTTCCTTGGAAAACTCTTTTCTGCATTTTGGAAAGGGGTTGGCTAATATCCCTTCTTCCATCGGTTCATTCTATCTTGTTTCTTGTCTTTCCAAGCCCTGGGAAATTCTGACCGCTATTTATACTAGTCGTAACACATTCGGGCCTTCCTGAAAACTTCACTTAAGGTCTTGGGGTTTTCAAATTCAACCCTATCCTTATAGGACTATGGTAAACTTTGACATCCCCCAAAATAAAATATTTTTGAAATTTAAAATTGCTGGAAATTTATTTCGTTTTTAGTAAATTTGAATTTGGAATTTTTTTTCCATTTATGGAAATTCTGAATTTCGAATTTGATAATTGTAATTAATTATTTTGACTGTTGGGTAGAGACCGGATTTGACCCAACTAACTATTTGACTATGACACTTTTATGGAAACAAAATATTTTATATTCATTGCAGGAGGACAAATGGAACAACCATGTTAAATTTAGCTAACCATGATTCCATGAGTGGGGAACATGTTGGAACTACCTCTGGGCTGATTATTACAAGTGGAAAATCGGTGATTTGGTCATTGACAGACCTTGAAAAATAGGGATTTAGAAAGATGCGAAAATTCCCAAGGGAGGGAAAAGACCTAGGAAAATGATAAATAACATATGAGAGGAGGCAAGACGCTGCCAAGTATGCTGGGAAAGGAGACTTTTGATTTACTTGTTGTTATGAACACTGCTTGAGTGTGAGGCAAGGGAAAACTGCTGGAGCTGTAGGACATTGCTGAAGAGAAACTTTTCCAAGTTCGCCCTCATGGATTCATGGTCAGGCTAGGGGGTGAATCAGGCAAGTAGTTTGGCTTCCTTATCTTACGGTTGGGAGGAACGTGGCTATTCCCTTTGTCTTTTGATGCAAGAGCATCGTAAGCAGTCAGCCAAGCGAGCATGAAGGAAGAAGACAACTGGAAAGTGCAACACACATTTTACATGTTTTGGAAATGTTTTTGAAGCATTAATGTAATGGTTAAAGGGAAGTGTACTTGCATATTGTAAACAAATCATGAGCGATTCACTCTCATCTATAGGAGGTACAGGCATTTATGGATAGTTAATGAAAGTAGGTAGGTTTGAATTAGAGATTAGACAGTTTAGAAGAACAGGAGGGAAAACGACTATAGACACCCTCATCTTTGTATCATGGTATCAATCAGAATCATATCATTAGCATAGAGCAAGAGAAGAGAGAGTTGTAGTAGAGGGTTGAGAATAAGAACTCATGTACAAGAGCTTTGAATTAATATATGAAGATTTAATTCAGATTCATGGTGTTATGATGTTTCTGTCTGTGCATGTTGAATGGTCTGCTAACAGTTGTTTTATGCTTTTTGTTACGCATTTGCTTTAGTATTGTGTGTATGTATGATTTCATATTAGATGTTTGAAGTCTGAGAGAGAGAGGAAATGAGTTTCAATTGTTTATCTTCCTAAGTGAGAGTTCCTGCAAAGAGTGTAGTGAAAGCGTCCGCAAGGTGTGCGTTGACCAGGTTCAGAGTTTGTCTCTGAAATCTCAGGAGGGATACCGTTGTTCTTATCTCAACAAAAGTGCAAGTGAAGCATAGAAGTTGTTCAAGGACTGCACAGGCTATTGGAATCCTTAGGACTTATCAGCTAAGGGAAGGATTGAAGGACTATTGTTGCCGAGGCAACATAGAGTCGAAGAGACCAAATACCTAGAAGTATTTGACAGATTGCTACAAGGAGTGGGCACAGGAGTTCTTTTGTGATTTGAATTTACCAGAGAAAGCTCAGAAGGGTTAGGGCCTTTGAATCATTCAAGAGAAAGCAGGAAGCTCAAGTTGTTGTGCAGAAGTCACATCCCAGAGAAGGATCACAAATTCGATTTTGAGCCAGAGGTTCTTGAGGAGGAAATTGAATGGTCAGAAATCTCCGAGGAGAACTCCCAAAATCACAAGAACCATAAGATACAAAGAAGTTACAAGGTGGATAAGGAGGGGCGAATCCATCACTCTGGTAATAGGAGTCAACATGGATTGTTGATCGCGATCTACTGGAGCGTTAGATTATTTCGGGAATTCAGGATTTGTGAGTCCGGAGTGTAATCCAAAACCCTTGGTCACTATAACTCCCAAATCGTGAAAAGAATAGTCTAAGATGAATTTTGGAATTTCGGGAATCGACATTTTGGCATTCCCATTGATAGGAATTCGGGCACTTCACATGAGAACCCCCAAAATTGTGAAACATGAAATAGTGTGAAGTGGCATTTCGCTAATTCGGCATTTCGGGGTTTGGGAACCCGAGAGGACAGTGTTCTAGGATCGAGAGTCTTGGACTCCCGGTACCCGAAAGTCCGAAATCACATGGGCCATCGGATCGAAGGGAGGCTTATAGTCGTTGATCCCATTGGAGATATTGATTCATAGTTTGGGGATTGTGGAGGTTAGAGAGTCGGAAGCCTTACATCACGACTCGAGAAATCATGAAGTCCGAAACCCCAAAAAGGTGAAAAGTTTCGATAGAAGCTAGTCTTTTGCTAAACGTTTCGGGTTTCAACATTTTGGCAGTTGTGAAGACAAGAGGTTCAGATTCCTTGTTCCGGAACTTCCAAAGTCACAAAACAAGATATAGCTGTGTAGGAGGATGCGGCCAAGCATTTCGGGAAAATCAACATTTCAGGTTTCGAAAGTTGGAAAGGTCGAGAACCTTGACAACAGGATTCATGAAATCGCGAAATCCGGTATCCCGAAAAGAAAAGAAAAGGAATTCTTCGATAAGGAAAAAAAAGCATGATCATTTTATTGTGGTCAGGAGAGTTGAGTAGTGCTTTGTGTTGGTTCACATGGGCATACTCATAAGGAACTATGGAAAAACACTATTTTTGTGGGTGCAAAGAATTTTCGAGAGGAAATAAAAGATCCGGTCAGACTCTAAGTGGCCAAAATTGAAAGATGATGTGCAGACCTCGATTCGAGGATGGGGGGTCTGCGTCAGTTGTGGTATTAGAGCACAGAAAAATTTCTTTGTTTTCTGTAGTAGAGGAAGGAAGAATATTTATCATCCATGCCACCGAGAAGGAGCGACAGACCAACGCCTGATCCAGCAGTGGAAAGGGAAATGCGTGAACTATGTGCTAGGCTTGATGCCATGGAGACAACACAGAGGCACATAGTCAACGCTGGGGATATCAGTGAGGATGATAGTGAAAATGATGTTGGACATGAAGGAGAAGAATTTTTAGTCGAAGATGCAACATATGAATGCCTATTCAGGGTTGTTGCAAGGATAGGTGCCAGGGAAAAAATGGACTTTCCAGTGTATGAGGGGAACTTGGATGTTGAAGAGATTCTAGACTGGATTATACCTATGGATAAATATTTTGACTATGAGGATGTTGAGGAAGACAAGAAGGTCAAACATGATGTTACCAGACTTAAAGGACATGCAACATTATGGTGGGATGAACTGCAGGCTGACAGACGCTGCAAAGGCAAGTAGAAAATCAAGAGTTGGGATAGAATGGTTTCGAAGATGAAAAACAGATTCATACCCAAGGATTATCAAATCAATCTATTTAGGAGGATGCAAAACTTGAGATAGAATTTGATGACAGTGAAAGAGTACACTGAAGAATTCTATAAGATCAACATCAGAGCAGGTCATCGAGAAAATGATGATGAAAAATTTGTCAGGTACATGAATGGTCTAAGATATAACATTCAGGATGAGATGAGCATGATGAGCCTTCGGAATGTAGAGGAGCTTATTATATGGCTTTGAAATTTGAAGAGAAGATGAGATGGAAGCAAGGTCAAAGAGGCCGATGCAGAAGTCAAGCCAGCGGCAAAACAATTTCCCAAGACAGAAATCAGAAACCTAAAGAAGAGTGGAAGAAAACTCAAACTCAATCTAAGAGAGGTGGAAGCTCATAGAGAAGAAAATATGTTGATAGAAATACTTTTCCTCGAACCAGATGAAGAGGAAGAGGTAGAGGTGGAGAAATAAAATGGTTTACCTATGGAAAAAATGGACACAAATCCTATGAATGTCCAGATAGAAAGAAAGAAGGAGGTGAAACTCACATTGTCAAAGCACAAGGACAGAATGTTGAGGCAGAAGATGCTGAGGGCGGAAGATCACCGATGATGAGAAAAGTTCTCTTAATGCCAGAGAAAGAGGCAGAGAACCCATCCCAAAGGAACATACTTTTTTGGACTACTTGTAAGACCAAAGACAGGGTATGCAAGGTCATCATGGGCAGCGGTAGCACAAACAATCTTGTTTCTACAGAGACGGTAGAAAAGTTGGAGCTGGAGACTACTGAACATCCAAGACCATACAGATTTTCATGGTTAAAAAAAGGACATCAGGTAAATGTCACTAAACAATGTTTAGTTGAATTTAAAATAGGAGGATATAGGGATGAAATACTATGTGATGTCATTCCCATGGATGTTTGTCATCTATTGTTGGGTAGACAATGGAAATATGACAAGAATGTGATTCATGATGGGAGAAGAACACATACACCCTGGAGAAGAATGGGAGAACTCACATGTTGTTGTCAATTAAGGATAAAGAAATGAAACTAGAAGTAAGCAACAATGTACTTCTGATGAGTGGGAAGGATCTTATTAAGGAGGTTAAGAAGAAGGAAGATACACAATTCATCGTGGTCAGGAAGCCTAGAATTGTTTTAACCAGTACAAGTGTGGATGATTTACTGGAGGAAATCCAGAGGTTACTGGAAAAGTTCACTGATATAGTAGTGGACGAACTGCCTTGTTCGTTGCCACCAATCAGAAGTATAAGTTATCATATTGATCTCATACATGGAGCTAGTTTACTAAACAAAGCAACGTATAGATTGACACCGTAGGAGAATGAAGAGGTCAAAAGACAAGTCCAGAACTTAATGGACAAGGGATTGGTTAGAGAGAGCTTGAGTCCATGCGTTGTTCCAACAATGCTCAGCCCAACGAAAGATGGAGGCTGGAGGATGTGTACAAACTCAAGGGAAATCAACAAGATTACCATTAGATATAGATTTCCTTTGCCAAGGATGGATGATTTGATGGATTTCTTTAGTGGGGCAATTTTTTTTTCATAGATTGATTTGAAAAGCGGATATCATCAAATTCGTATGAGAGAAGGTGACGAATGGAAGACGACCTTCAAGATGAATGAGGGGTTGTATGAATGGCTTGTTATGCCATTTGGATTAACAAATGTGCCCAGTAATTTCATGAGATTGATGAATGAAGTCTTGATGGATTTCATAGGAAAGTTCGTCATCGTATATCTTGATGATATATTAATTTTCGGCAAGACGAAAACAAAACACTTGAGGCATTTAGCTACAATGATGAGGAGATTAAAGCAAGAGAAGTTGCTGATAAATATTAAGAAATCAACATTTATGATGACAAAACTCATTTATTTGGGGTTTGTTATCTCTGTAGATAAGCTGAAAATGGATCTGGATAAGGTAGAGGCGATTAAAAATTGGCCATCGCCGAAAAGTATATTTGAGGTTCGAAGCTTCCATGGATTAGCTAGTTTCTACAGGAAATTCATTTGAAATTTTAGTGGGATTAGCACACCAATGATGGACACGGTGAAGAAAAGACACAAATATTTTCATTGGACAGAGGAAGCAGAAAAAAGTTGCAACTTGTTGAAGAGGAGGATTACTGAACGACCAATTCTGGTGTTGCCAGATTTCAGTAAGACATTTCAAGTCAGGTGTGATGCTGGTGGATTTTCAATTGGAGCGGTCTTGAGCCAAGACAACAGGCCGATTGCATACTTCAGTGAGAAACTGAATGAGGTGAAGGTTAAGTATTCAACGTATGACAAGGAATTCTATGTAGTCATACAAGCGCTGAACAAATGGAGACATTATTTGGTCCCTAAAGAGTTTGTTTTGTACAACGATAATCACGCTTTGCAATTCGAGAATCAACAAAAAAAGTTGAACCAAAAGCATGCAAAATGGGTTGAATACATGCAGAATTTACTTTTGTAATTAAACATATTTTTGGAACTGCTAACAAAGTTGTTGATGCTTTGAGCAGGAAATGTTTGTTAATGCAGGAATTCAGATTCAAAACTTTGGGTTTTGATAACCTCAAAGAAATGTACAAGGATGGCCCATATTTTAGGGGAGCATATGAGGTGTCTAAGAATCCAATTCTCAGGGATAGAAGCCAATGGACCAAATATATGATACAAGATGGATTATTATTCAGAGGTAATCAATTATGTATTCCAAAATGCTCCACGAGGGAGAATCTGTTGAAAGAAAAACATAGTGGAGGATTGGACGGAAATTTCAGTCATGACAAAAAGTTCTTGAAATTAAATGGTTCATATTTTTGGCTGGGGATGAGGACTGGTGTCAAACTATTTGTGGACAGATGCAGGATTTGTCAACACTCAAAAGGAAAAAGGCATAACATAGTATTATACCAGCCATTACCCATACACGAGAGGCCGTGGGATGCAGTGAGCATGGATTTTATATTGGGGCTGCCAATAATGCAAAGAGGATTTGATTCAATCTTTGTGGTGGTAGACAGATTTTCAAAGATGGAACATTTCATACCATGCCAGAAAACCAATGACACAACTCATATTGCGAACCTGTTTTTCAAGGAAGTTGTTAGACTTCACGGCTTGCCAAGGAGTATAGTTTCAGATCAAGATACCAAGTTCGTTGGACATTTCTGGAGGACTTTATGGAAGAATTTAGGGACAAGATTTTCATTTAGCTCAATATATCATCCTCAGATGGATGGGCAGACAAAAGTTGTAAACAAAAGCTTGGGATATTTACTAAGGAGCCTAGTGACTGAACACCACAGTCAGTGGGATCACATTCTGCCACAGGCAGAATTTGCTTACAATGATTCACGCAACAGAAGCATAGGGAAGATTCCATTCCAAATTGTGTATGGAATGCATCCAAGAGGAGTTTCTAAATTGAAGGATTCAGAACAGACTGAAAATAAAAGTGCGAGTGCAGAGGATTTTGCAGAGGCAATGAAGGAACTTCATAGCCATGTGAGGGAACATTTGCAAAATTCGAGTCAAGAGTATAAACGCAGAGCAGATCAAAACATGCGAGAACTTTAGTTTGAAGTTGGTGATCTGATTCTTGCACATCTGAGGAAAGAAAGGTTCCCAAGGGGAACATATAACAAACTGAAAATGAAGAAGATTGGACCATGCAAGATTGTAAATAAATTTCAGGAAAATGCATATGAGATTGAATTACCCGATGGGATCGGAATTTCACCGATATTCAACATCTCAGATTTGTACCCTTACAGAGCTGAAGAAGCAAGAGCAGACAGTGAATAGATAGAGGTTCAATGGACTAAACAAATTCCTGTAGCTGAAAAGCCACAGATGGAAAGTATACTTGACTAGAGAATCAGCAGGAAGACTAAGAGGAAAGAGTATTTTGAATACTTAGTAAAATGGAAGGGACATCCAGTTGAAGATGCCAGTTGGGAGGATGAAGTAGAAATTCAGAAGAATGGATAGACCGTGCAAGAGCTCATGAACATGAGTTCATGAAAAAATTTCAATCAAGGGAGTATGATGTAGGAGCATCGTAAGCAGTTAGCCAAGCGAGCATGAAGGCAGAAGATAGCTGGAAAGTGAAACACACATTTTACATGTTTTAGAAATGTTTTTGAAGCATTAATGTAATGGTTAAAGGGAAGTGTACTTACGTATTGTAAATATATCATGAGCGAATCACTCTCATCTATAGGAGGTAGAGGCATTTATGCATAGTTAATGAAAGTAGGTAGGTTTGAATTAGAGATTAGAAAATTTAGAAGAACAGGAGGGAAAAAGATTATAGACACCCTCATCTTTGTATCATGGTATCAATTAGAATCGTATCATTACAATAGAGAAAGAGAAGAGATAGATGTAACAGAGGTTTGAGAAGAAGAACTCATGTACAAGAGATTTGAATTAATATATGAATTTTTAATTCAGATTCATGGTGTTATGATGTTTCTATCTGTGCATGTTGAATGGTCTGCTAACAGTTGTTTTATGCTATCTGTTACGCATTTGCTTTAGTACTTTGTCTATGTATTATTTCATATTGGATGTTTGAAGTCTAAGAGAGAGAGGAAATGAGTTTCAATTGTTTCTCTTCCTGAGTGAGAGTTCTTGGAAGGAGTGCAATGAAATCATTCTCAAGGTGTGCGTTGACCAGGTTCATAGCTTATCTCTAAAAGATCATGAGGGATACTGTTCTTATTTCAGCAGAAGTGCAAGTGAAGCACTGAAGTCGTGCAAGGAGTGCACAAGCTGTAGGAAGCCTTACAACTTATCAACTAAGGGAGGGATTGAAGGACTACTATTGCCAAGGCAGCAAGGAGTCGAAGAGACCAAATACACAGAAGTATTTGACAGATTGTCGGAAGGAGTGCACGTAGGAGTTATTTTTTGATTTTAATTTACTAGAGAAGTATTAGAAGGGTTAGGGCCTTTGAATCATTCAAGAGAAAGCAGGAAGCTCAAGTTGTTGTAAAGAAGTCACATCCTAGAGAAGGATCACAGAGTCAATTTTGAGCCAGAGGTTCTTGAGGAGAAAATTGAATGGTCAGAAATCTCCGAGGAGAACTCTCGAAATCACGAGAACCATAATATACAGAGAAGTTACAAGGTGGATAAGGATAGGTGAATCCATCACTCTGGTAACAGGAGTCAACGTGGATCGTTGATCGTGATGTACTGGAGCATTAGATTATTTCAGGAATTTGGGATTTGTGAGTCGGTAGTGTAATCCAAAACCCTTGGTCACTCTAACTCCTGAATCGTGAAAAGAATAGCCTAGGATGAATTTCAAAATTTCAGGAATCAACATCTCGCCATTCCCGTTGACAGGAATTTGGGAACTTCACATGAGAACCCTTGAAATTGTGAAACGCGAAATAGTGTGAAGTGGAATTTCAACAATTCAGCGTTTCGGGGTTCGGGAGCCCGAGATGACAGTGTTCTGGGATTGTGAGTCTTGGACTCCCAGTGTTGGTCACTATAATTGTTTAATTAATTTTAAACAACCAAGTGAAACATAAATTATCAACCCAGGGAAGTCTTTTGTTTCAAAGATAGCCACGCACTATATATGCTCAATTCCAAAAGCACTTAGTGTTGTAGTAAAAAAATTCACACCATTTATTCTTGCTTGAACTGGAGCTCTGAATTAAATCACAGGAAAGAAATTCCCCTATTGCAATTCTTTTAAAGCTTTAATTAAGAATTCTGGATTACATCAAAAGTAATACTGCAAGGGGAAAGAACAATTGTCTTGCAATCAGAGAACATGACCCTTACTCTCAAACAGAGACTCAGTACTAACACTCTTTCATGAAAACAATAATGCAGAAAAACAATTAACTCTATCTT
>JZKD02S0315167.1:171130-208232 GCA_000966675.3 Picea glauca
CAACTGCAGTTTCCCTTTCTTTCATTCTTTCTTCTGCTTTTCGCATGCCAGCATTCTCCCTGATTTTCTGAACTGTCTCTTTGCATGCCTCCTCTACGCATGCCACATCATGCAATGCTGTGTTCTTCCTGTCTTAACTGCCAGTATAATTTTAGACTGAAATTCCTTCCACCATCCAAAGTGATTAGAAACGCCCAACTGGCAAAATCTTCCAGACTTGTCAAAGCAGATGAAGGACCCCCGCCAAACCCTGGATTTAGCAATATTAAGCTCCGTTGATTGTGCATTATAGCCATTTGATGCTGGCCACACCAATCACGTTGTGAATGGCATCATTCGTGTTGTTTCTTAAAGAAAACGATTGGTAACTTCTACTGCTAGTCATGGCCGTGGCTAAGGCATGCAGTTTTATCAACAAAGATCCAACGCTGTTTCAGCATAGTTTCCAGCACTGTGTTTCAGCATATGTAACATTACTGTGTTTCAGCTGTTACAACACTGTGTTTCAGCATAAGTTTCAGCTCTGTTTCAGCATTGTGTTTCTGTATCTGTGTTTCAGCATCTGCGTTCCAGATTCTATGTTCCACCATTTGTGTTCCAGCATCTGTGTTCCAGCATTTGTGTTTTAGCATCTGTGTTTCAGCTTCTATGTTCCAGCATTTATGTTCCAGCACCTGTGTTCCAGCATTTGTGTTTCAGCATCTGTGTTCCATCATTTGTGTTTCAGCATCTGTGTTTCAGCTTCTGTGTTCCAGCATCTCTTGTGCGTGCTCCATAACCAACCGATTGCCATCAATGACAACCTTGACAGTCTGCGTCATCTCTGTTGTAGCCATATTTCCAACATGTAAGTCACGAATCAGAGTGAGACATGGCAGCTATTTGACATGTGTCAATCCATGTGTGGTGTCAGCAGGTTTACGTCACATCAAAACTTTCTATTTCGGGGTTTTACATAGCAAGAAGAAACTCCACCATCATGAAGTCTCGAACTCTGAAATGTCGAAAGGGACTATTGTGAGTCTCGAAAAACCAAAAGGAAAAACTCTGAAATCCCGTCTACCGTTCATCTCAGTGGCTTATGTGAACCGTCCAATCACTTCGGAGATTTTGTGATCATGAATTTTATAACGTTGGAGTCACAATGACTCGAAGGGAAAAACATCAAAATCCCGTCAGTCGTTCGATTAAGAAAAGAAGGGATCAGATTATGAAGTTTTGTGGACCATTGATCTGGCTCCTTTTCGGGGATTGCGACTTGTCGAAATGCTGAAATGTGAAAGGAATTTTGATTAGGCCCATGATCATAGCCAGTGGACATATGGATTAAGTGCAAGACCCAGTACTTGTAATCCAACGGTGCAGGTGAATTTGAATATGATCGGAGTATTATGAAATATTCATACTCTGAGTTTAATCGGAAGGCCTTACCTAACCACTATCATGTATTCGGATATTTAAAAAAAAAAAAAAAAGCTATAGGCACCTATTTATATTTAAACTTTTCGCAAAGGAGTATAGACTAATACTCTACTTTTACCTAAGTCTGTTTGGTCATTTTCATCATATGATTATGTGTATAGACTAACGCATGAGGCCTAGGCTATCAACTCCCAAAGTCATTTGTATTGTAAACATATGGTAATGGGTTATTTGTAAGGTCTAACGCATTAGGATTTGGCCATAAAATCCCAAAGTCATTTGTGTTGTTAAGACTATGGTAATGGTTATAGGTACAAACATATAGGAAAGTAATTATAATTACAGGAATTGAAATAAACATTAAAATGAGGAGTAAACAATTATCGTCGATAAAAAAACTTTAAGTTGAATGGTAATGACAGTCAACGATAGTAAGGACTCTTGCAAACTTTCATACTCAAGATTTATAATAGAAAGCTTACTTGCTTGAATCTCGAACTATTCAAGGATATTTATACAAACACTTTTATTTATTTATTTATTTTAGACAGCTTTTGAGGTATATTACATATGGTATCAGAGAAAAATCTACAACACTGGGCCTGAAAAAGGCCACATTAGCTGCTTAGTATTTATTTTAATTTATGTAAAACTAATAAATCTTATGGTTACAAATAGAAAGCCCTCTCTATTTTTTATGGAAGCTTAGGAGGGTGTAGAAATCAGGATGGAAGGAAATCTGCATCAAGGACCTCCTGGAGATCCAAGACAGAACAATGATGGAGGCTCACCCATGGAGGTGTTGGAAATAATGAGGAATCTTATTGTTGAACTACAGGTTTTCAAGGCTGACAATGAAAAATTGAAGAAATCAAAGCAGGAACAACAAGAGATACATGAAGTCCTGTTGCGTAGTATAGTAACCAAGAAAATCCAAAAAGACGATAACCATGATGAAGTTTTTAGCAAAAGGGCCTCCAAGAATTATGGTTCGGAAACAGAAAAATGAGACAGTTCGTCTGAAGGGACACCTTCAGCTAAAGACAAAACTATACCAGACAAAAAAAAAAAAAAAGTAAACCACCTTGAAGGAGAATTTAAAAAGATTAAACCAACTACCTTTGATGGAGAATCCAGGACAGGAGAAGAAGCTGGGGCATGGTTGTTGGAATCAAAAAATACTTTTAGATCTACAACTATTCCAACAACATGAAGGTCAAAATGGCCATCTGCAATCTGAAGGGGAAGGCCAGCATTTGGTGGCAGGACCTGAAATTGGCCAAGGGCCTAAAGGAGAAACAATTGGAATGGTTTGACTTTAAGAATTATTTTAAGAAACAATACCTTTCTTAAAGCTATTATGAAAGGAAGATGAAAGAATTTTATGAGTTACGACTCAGACAGATGATGATAGAGGACCTTATAAATAAATTTTTGGAACTAATAAGGTTCGCATCATACATCCGGGAGGATAAGGTAAAAATACAACGATTCTTAAGTTGTTTACCACAGTCCTACAAGGACAGAATTGAGTTTGACAACCCCAAATACTTGAGTGAGGTATTCAAGAAAGCACGAATGTGCTATGACCAGTATAAACAACGGGTAGATTTTCCCAAGGCCTTGAGGGATAAGAGGCAAGATCGAATGAACCAGCAAAAGAAGGAATACCAGCCAACTCCTTATCAGAATGTAGCAAAAAGTTTCCCAAGGAAGGATTTTCACTCCAATCATCTGAATGCGCAAGGTAGCGGTAAACCGCTAAACCTAGGAATGAAGAAGTTTTGGGACAACTCCCATGAGCCATTAAAGTGTTTGGAGTGTGGAGAGTCTCATCGAAGGAGGAACTGTCCACGTTTAATTTCAGCAAACTGAACTGTTGTAAACAATTTACAGGAAGCCTCAATAGTGGTAGACGTGGGTAGAAGTCTGCATCGGATAAATGCAGCCATAGATGGTCGACAAGTTGACCACCAGTCCTCAGTGGTAGAAATCGAAGGTAAAATCAATGACACTCGAATTTCTGTTTTAATTAACCCTGGACCTATGTTAAGTTATATTACTCTTGATGTAGTAGAGTCGAATAAACTTAAGAAACTGAAGCACACAAAATCATGGCTTGTACAACTAGCAACAGGTACTCAAAGGAAAGTAGTTGACTTTATTTTTGATCTTGAGTTCAACTTAGATGATCAAAATATAAGGACCAATCTGAACATCCTACCACTAGGATCTTATGATATGATTATCGAGATGGATTGGTTGGAAAAACACAAAGTAGTACTAGACTGTTATACAAAGATGCTTAGCTATAAAGATGATTTTGGCACTATTGGAACAGCCCAAGGCATACCAAAAATTGTATCAGTCAGACAAGTTTCAGCGATGCAACTTAAGAAATGTATTAGAAAGGGATGCCAAGTTTATGCCATCCAAGTGACGAATCTATTAGAAAAAGAAGATAAGCCCAAGTTAGAAGACTTTGTTGTCTTATGTGAATTCAGAGACATGTTTGTGGATGAGATACCAAAATTACCTCCTATAAGGGAAATAGATTTATCCATAGACCTACTACCTGGATCAGCCCCTATCTCAAAAGCACCCTACCGAATGAGTCTACTATAAATGACAGAATTAAAAAATACAATTACAGGAATTGTTGGACAAAGAGTATATCAGACCGAGTGTCTCACCATCGGGAGCACTAGTCCTCTTTGTGAAAAAGAAAGACGGTACTCTAAGACTATGTATCAATTATAGACAACTGAACAAAATGACCATTAAGAACAAATACCTCTTACCAAGGATAAATGATCTGTTTAATCAAGTTGGTAGGGCCAAGATCTTTTCAAAATTGGATTTACGATCCGGTTATCATCAAGTTAGGATAGAGAAAGAGGCCATAAACAAAACATCTTTTCAAACAAGATATGGACACTACGAGTTTGTAGTCATACCTTTCGGACTCACTAACGCACCAACCACATTTATGTGCTTGATGAACAACATTTTCAGTTAGTACTTAGACAATTTCGTAGTAGTGTTTATCGATGATATTCTAGTCTATTCTAAAACGAAGGAGGAACATGATGAACACTTAAGAATAGTTCTGTAAACAATAAGGAAACACAAATTGTATGTAAAAATCGACAAATGTTACTTTTATAAAAAAGAAATACAATATTTAGGACATGTCATTTCTTGAGAAGGTATTGTTGTAGACCTGGAAAAGATAAAAGAAATTATGGAATGGCAAGTACCTAAGGATGTGGCAGATATCCAGTCATTCATGAGAATCACCGGTTATTATCGCAGATTTATAGAAGGGTTTTCTAAGATAGCCTACCCTATCACGTCATTACAAAAGAAAGGAACCAAGTTTAACTGGTTGTAAAAGTGTCAAGACAATTTTAACAAACTGAAAGAATTATTGACATCAGTGCCCATTTTGAAGGTAGCAGACCCAGATAAAGACTTCACAGTTTGTGTTGATGCAAGTAAAGAGGGACTAGGTGGTGTCCTAACTCAGGAAGGGCACATGATTTGTTATGAGTCCCTAAAATTAAAAGAACACGAGAGAAATTATGTCACTCATGACTTAGAATTGGCAGCAGTAATACATGCCTTAAAAATGTGGTGACACTATATAATGGGCAGAAAATTCCTACTATTGACGGATAATAGCGGAGTGAAATATCTATTTAACCAACCAGATCTTAATGCAAGACAAGCAAGGTTGATAGCCTTCTTGAGCAAATTCGACTTCGAGGTTAGACATATCAAGGGTAAGGAAAATAAAGTAGTAGATGCTTTAAGCAGAAAAGTCCATGGGTTATTTGAGATAAATATCAGCAGGGCAGAAAGTGATATGGAACAAAGAATAAGGACGAGGAGTATTAGTGATGAAAATTACACTAATATGATGGCAGAATTTCAAAACAATGTCACAAACTCAGATAAACCAGATCTATGTATCGGCAATAAGGGACTATTACAATTTAGAAACAGACTTTACATACTAGATTCAACAGAATTAAAATTAACTATTTTAGATGAAGTGCATACGAAACCATATTCTGGCCATTCAGGTTACCAGAAAACAATAACAACACTTAGAAAACTATTTTAATGGCCGAATATGAAGGGAGAAACAACAGAGTACTTGGCTAGGTGCCAAGATTGTCATCAGGTTAAGGCCGAACACTAGCATCCAGCCGGCCTATTACAGCCATTACCAGTACCAGGATGGAAATGGGAGACTATATGACTGGACTTTATAACAGGTTTGCCTAAAACTCAGAAATAGAATGATTCTATCATGGTTGTAATCGATAAAATTAGTAAGTATGCACACTTTATTCCTGTAAAGTCTACTTTTAAAGCTATAAACATTGTTGAAATATTCATGAAAGAAATTTTTAGACTGCATGGTATTCCTAAAATGGTGATTTCAGATAGAGATATAAAATTCACATCCGCTTTTCGGAAGGAATTGTTTGCAGGGATAAATACTAATTTGAACTTCAGTATGAGTTATCATCCATAAACATATGTACAGACCGAAAGGACAAACCAAATCATAGAGGATATGCTCCACATGTATGTAAGAACAAAACAAAACAGGTGGGAAGACTACCTACACTTGGTAGGATCTGCATATAACAATGGGTACCAAACTTCGACTAAGATGAGCCCTTTCAAAATACTGTACAGTAGAAATTGTACGACTCCAATTAGCTGGGATAACTCGACTGACAGACTCATGGTTGGACCAGAGATGCTCCAAGAAATGGAGAACATGGTAAGGAAAGTACAAAAGAACTTGAAAGAAGCACATGACAGACAAAAGAGCTATGCAAATTAAAAAATAATACACTTGGAATTTCAAGTGGGAGACCATGTTTATTTGGAAGTCAAAGGCTGAAAGAGCTAGTTGAAGTTAGGGAATTGTGACAAGATGGCACCTAGGTTTTGTGGGCCCTTTGAGATACTAGCTTGAATTGGACCCGTAGAATATCAACTTGCAATTCCAATTAATCTAAGAATTCATAATGTATTTCATGTTTCGTTGTCGAAAACATATATTCATGACCCTACTCATAGGATTGATTGGAACTTGGTGTAGGTGGAACCCGAAGGAGAGTTCCAGGTGGAACCCCTGTGCATTCTAGACCAGAGGGAAATAACACTTTGGAACAGAGTTGTCGCTTAGATTAAGTTGCAATGGAAGCACTTTAATCTTGAGGAGGCCACTTGGGAGTTGGAGGGAGATTTGCAGAAATCTCATCCAATCCTATTCCAGGAAAGGAATGAACATTGAGGACAGTGTTTTACTGAAGGGGGAAAGGATGTGACATCCCCAAAAATAAAATATTTTTGACATTTAAAATTGCTGGAAATTTATTCTGTTTTTAGTAAATTTGAATTTGGAAAAATTTTGCCATTTATGGCAATTTCGAATTTCGAATTTGGTAATTGTAATTAATTATTTTGACTGTTGGGCAGAGACCTGATTTGACCCAACTAAATATTTGACTATGACACTTGTATGAAAACATAATATTTTATATTGATTGCAGGAGGACAAATGGAACAACCATGTTAAATTAGTTGACCATGACTCCATGAGTGGGGAACTTGTTGGAACTGCCTCTGGGCCGATTATTACAAGTGGAAAATCAGTGATTTGATCATTGGCAGCCCCTGAAAATCATGGATTTAGAAAGCTGTGAAAATTACCAAGGGAGGGAAAAGTCCTACGCAAATGATAAATAGCATATGCGAGGAGGCAGGATGCTGCCAAGTATGCTGGGAAAGGAGACTTTTGATTTACTTCTTGTTATGAACAATTCTTGAGTGTGAGGCAAGGGAAAACTGTTGGAGCTATAGGACATTGCTGAAGAGAAGCTTTTCCAAGTTCACCCTCATGGATTCATGGTCAATCTAGGGGGTGAATTGGGCAAGTAGTTTGGCTGCCCTGTTCTAAGTTTGGGAGAACGTGGATGTTCCCTTTGTCTTTCAACGTATTATTTCATATATGTTATTTATGTCCCTTCTCTGGCTGAATGTTAATTGGTTACATACTTGATAGAATGTATCTATTAGAAATAATATTAAGGATGAAAGATCGAATGCATCCTATTGCAAAATTAGGGATCGCTAGAATGTCTCTCTACTAGTTTGGAATGGATTATCTTTGCTACATCTCATTACTATTATGAATACTAGTTCCCGAAAGTATACTAGCTGGAAGGATATGACTAGTCAATTCTTAAAAAAGATTTGTGTTGTGGTTTGGATTACTACTGTAATAAGATAAAGCGTCGTAGTTTAAAACCCCACAAGTAAATTGTGATGAAGATTTGAGTTTACCTACATTTTGAATGCAAATGGAAAAATTCATAGTGTATATATATATGGACATTTCTGATATATAAAGGCACGCACCGCAGTAGAGTAATTAACTAAGATTTCTTCCATGTTCTAGCTGAACAATCATGATTTTTTTAGGAGATAACCCTAATCGCAAGTGTCTAAGATATATATATGTATATTTAAAGTATGGAAGTGACCTTGCAAATACCAAGAATTATTATAGACCATCTACAACATTTACACATCTTTATATCAACCGGTGTTTAATGAAAAGTTATAGGTTGAAATGTTGGAAAATTATTGAAGTGAATCGAATTAACACTGTTTAATTACTAGAACTAATCACGAGAGGCACTTAGGCCCAAGGAAGAAGGGACATCCCAAAACTTAAAACATACCCCTGAGTAAATTCCTAATTGTGTAAATAATAACACAATCACCTAAAATTTCAAGAGGAAAGTCTTTAACACAAGTATAGTAAGTGAAAATTGAATTCATATACCATCATGCGATCTGGAGTCAACTATAAACAAGATACACATATAGCCGGCAATAGCCGAGTATTTTTTTTCCTTTTCAAAATCCTTTCGAGGAAGTAGCCAATATGGCGCTAGTATATTAAACCAATAAAATAACCAGTATGCCATTACAAGTAGGTGGAATGGAAACCCTATAATTATTTTAAAAATAGTATTAAATATCTCGTTTGGAATTAAAATAAATGAGCATCCCATATGGTGTTTTACTTCCAACGATAGAATTTGCCATCACAAAATGGGTTACCCTTAATCAACGGTACCAAAACCATGACTTAATCTCCATTTCGAGGTTTCAAATACCAGGAGTTGGAGGTGTCAAGTACACTCACGACAAGAATGATGAAATTGTGAAATGTGAAAGATCAAAGCATGTCAAAGACTCCATTTCGGAGTTTCGTAGACTGGGAAATCAAATATCAAAGGAACTATAACCTTTGAAGTAGTGAACCTCGAAATCCTAAAACAGACATATCAACAAACCACGTTAGCTAAGGACACGTGGCACACTCAGGCAACGACAAGTGTAAAGATGATTCAACATTTCAGGCACATGTAATTCATGAATGAGAGTGACATGTGGCAACTATTCGACATGTGTCAATCCACGTGTGGTGTCAGTAGGTGTACGTCACATCGAAACTTTCTATTTCGGGGTTTTACATAGCAAGAAGAAACTCCACCATCATGAAGTCTTGAACTACAAAATGTCGAAAGGGAATATTGTGAGTCTCAAAAACCTGAAAGGAAAAACTATGAAATCCCATCAACCATCCATCTCAGTGGGTTATGTGAACCATCTTATCACTTTGGAGATTTTTTGATCATGAATTTTATAATGTTGGAGTCACAATGACTCGAAGGGAAAAATGTCGAAATCCTGTGAGTCATTCGATTAAGAAAAGAAGGGATCAAATTATGAAGTTTTGTGGACCATTGATCTGGCTCCATTTTGGGGATTGCGACTTGTCGAAATGCCAAAATGCCGAAATGTGAAAGGCATTTTGATTAGGCCCATGGTCATAGCCAGTGGCAATATGGATTAAGTGTGAGACCTAGTACTTGTAATCCAATGGTGCAGGTGAATTTGAATATGATTGGAGGATTATGAAATATTCGTACTCTGAGTTTAACTGGAAGGCCTTACCTAACCACTATCGTGTATCCATATATTTAAAAAAAAAAAACTATAGGGGTCTATTTATATTTAAACTTTTCGCAGAGGAGTATAGACTAATACTCTACTTTTACCTAAGTCCATTTGGTCATTTTCATCATATGATTATGTGTATGGACTAACGCATGAGGCCTAGGCCATCAACCCCGAAAGTCATTTGTATTGTAAACATATGGTAATGGGTTATTTGTAGGGTCTAATGCATAAGGATTTGGCCATAAAATCCCAAAGTCGTTTGTGTTGTTAAGACCGTGGTAATGGTTATATGTACAAACAAATAGGAAAGTAATTATAATTACAGGATTTGAAATAAACATTGAAATGAGTAGTAAACACTTATCGTCGATAAAGAAACTTTAAGTTGAATGGTAATCATAGTCGACGGCAATAAGGACTCTTGCAAACTTTCAAACTCAAGCTTTATAATAGAAAGCTTACTTGCTTGAATCTTGAACTATTCAAGGATATTTATACAAACAATTTTTATTTTATTTTTAGACAGTTTTTGAGGTATATTACATAAACAACTTAGGAACTGCTAGATTTTCACTTTTTCCTCCCGGATATAAGTTACGAACCTTAACAATTCCAATAATTTTTTTATCAGGTCATCCATAGTCATCTGATCAAGTCGTAGCTCATAAAACTCCTTGGTTTTTATTTCATAGTAACTTTCAGATAAATATTGTTTCTTAAAGTATTTCTTGAAATCCGACCACTCCATCTGTTTTTTCTTTAGGCCCTTGGCCAACTTCAGGTCCTGCCACCATATACTTGTTTTTTCTTTCAGGTTATAGATGGCCATTTTGACCTTCATGTTGTTGGAATATTTGTAGATATGGAAATACTTTTTAATGTCTAATAATCATGCTTCAACCTCCTCCCCTATCCTAGATTCCCCGTCAAAGGTGGACGGTTTAATTTTCTTAAACTCTCCCTCCAGATGGTCCACCTATTTCCTCTTTCTTCGTGTGGTTTCTTTATCTTCTACTGATGGTGTACCTTCGGAAGAGTTATCCCCTTTTTCTGCTTCAGGACCATAATTATTGGAGGCCCTTTTACTGAATTCTTCTTCCTGGTTATTGTGTTTTAGGCTCTTCTTTGTTACTATGCTTCGCAACAGTAATTCATTTATTTCTTGTTGTTCTGGTTGTTCTTTTTTCAGTTTCTCATTGTCTACCTTGAAAACTTGTAGTTCCATAATAAGATTTTTCATGGTTTCCAGAACCTGGGTGGAAGAACTTCCTTCATTGTTTTATCCAAGATCTCTAGCAGGTCCTTTCTCAGGATTATCCTCAAGTCTGACCTCCTCTTTATTCTGTGTTTCCATTATCACAACAGAGATAATGTGTTTCTATTTGAAATAGTAAATATTTTGTTATTTTTTTCATTGAACAGAAAGCATGTACTAAGCAAAAAAAAATTGGCCCTGTTTAAGGTCTAAGTGTTGTAACCTTTGCTTTGATACCATATGTAATGTACCCCAAGATTACCAATAAAAACAAAATAATAATTAGGGTCATTAGAGTTGATCATTCATCTTCAAAACCTTTCGAGCATTCATTAACTATACTACATAATAGTCTTATTGATTCTTTGTCTTCCGCAACTTACCCTTACCACTTCTTGAAACATGTGTAAGCTACATATATATATATATATATATATATATATATATATATATATATATATTCATACATGACTAACTCGATTATATCCTCAATAATAAGGGTGAAAGAGTAACCTAATACTTAACAATTTTAATCAGTTTGGAGCTTCCATTCTACTTGTGCAAACCATAGGGCATACTATGGAATACATATATAAATTTTTAACGACCCTTAGGATATGGGTATCATTCACACCATGGATCGTAGGTGAAAGTGTCTCGAGTTTGCATAGTTATTAATGATATGATGCCAGTGCGCATAGGCATTAATACTCATCGTAATTAAGACTAACACTTGGTGCAAGCTACTTGTTTCTTGTCATGTAACGATCCCATGATAACCAACTTTGGCATAAGGCTAATGAATTCGAGGTAGGAGATAGACCATGGCCAGACAAGCAGGAAAACTAAACTGTAATCCTAAATGGAATTTCGTCGCACTTCACCATAAATGTTGATAAGGAACCTACAGAGGTAACATTGTCTTGACTTAAATTACCTACCTGCGAAATTTATGTTATCTTGTAGCATAATCCTTTGGGCCATCACTCGACCTTCATGCCCATTGTGTCTCTACCACCTTGCACTACCTACATGGCCTAGGTATAGTTTGTAACTACCACCATTAATCTATTCGGCAAAGGGTTTTCTAATGTTATTGTTCATTCTTCTCCCTTGGCTCTATGTATTTGCAAAACATTACAATGTTAACCCTATTACTGTTCATCTCGGTGGCATGGCCAGAATCCGTGAAGTTTCGTATAAAGCATATTTGAGTTTTAAATAGTAACTCGTAAGTTTAATGAATAATATTTTTGGTGTCTCGTAACCCTGTTTGCAATTGAACTGGAAGGATAATACCTTTGTGGGGTATACTCTACCCTATGCAATACTTTGCCATTCTGTAATTCTGATTAACTGGTTAAATTTCACTTGTTAGCGCAAAGAGGGAAAATTCTAAGTAATTCGAACTCTGTTCTTAATTGCATTTACTTTAACTTCAATCTGTGGTTCTAGTTACTTATAATTTCTATGTTCTTGGATTCTATGTTTTGAAAATTTGACTATCATGTTTCCCTTAGCATAAATAAATTATTACAGGTAAATATAAAGGGGATAGACGTCTTTGTAAGACCTGTATGTTTCTGAAAAATTAATCGGATTATCGAAAATATAAAAAAGTTTAGCCTAGGTTTATTGCTTGTTTATATTCCAGAGTTTAAGTTTTGTTAATACTGTCGGTTACTAGTCTAATGATGTGACTCCTATTTGCATTGTGAGGGTACCCATCAGACCTTTCAAATTCCACTTCTCCCTTTTAGGCATGTGGACAGATCGCTTCAACAACGCCAACTGAAAGTGCACCCACGCCAACCTCAAGCTAAGTTCTACTCCTGTGTGGAAACTTTCGCTGGCTTAATTAATTTATCTTCAAGTATTTAGGTTTACTTGTCTTTTGTTTTGACACTAATTATTTATCTCTATTTTACTGCAGGAGTTGTACCATCGCAATCAATGGATTAGGACAATGCCTTACTCGAAAAAAAGTTATTCGAATTCCGATTTTAATGTTTAGGTTAGGAGGATTCAGATCTGGTTTCCAGTGATACTTGGTAATCACCCAGGGTATTATAGATGTAATTATTTGGTTTCAAGCTTGCAGCTATACATATCATTTATTCTTTTTATTAATAGTATATAGAGATGTTTATTCATCCCTATGAATATTGTTGTTTAATGTAAGCAATCTCTGTACTATGGATTGTATAACTTTGAAAAAAATCGTTTATGGTTTACTGTGGAATAATTGAACCGTACTTTTTATGCCATTAGCTTAGTCTTAGTTTACTTTCGGAATTTTATTTAGCATTCTTCAACTCACTAATATCCTTAAGTTGATTACCTATACGTACATAATCACATGCATGTAATGTTAGAATTAATACAGTAGTGATTCCATTTAGCTTAGATGCATATTCCAATATATTTACATAATTCAACTCCATCGATAGCTAACACACACATATACTTTACTCAACGATTCCAATCAAACTGTAAGGGTTTATTCTACAATTAGTTTCATTACACCAGTAATTTAATCACATAATATTCACCCATAATTAAATAGGTGCATTCAATCAACTATTCAATGAACATGACATTCATCCAGAATTTAGTAAATGTATCCTACGAGCTATTAATAAACAAAACATTCAACCAGGGAAGAGTAGAGGAACATATCTAAACAAAGTGTTGAAATAACAAATGGAAGATCCAAGTTCCACCCAACCATAGAATTGAGCAACCAATATACTTGTTTCATTCACCCCCTAGCCTGACCATGAATCCATGAGGGTGAACTCCAACTCCTTAGCTATCGTCCTCTTCCAGAATCAAAATAATTTTCCTTGCCTCACACTCAAAACCAGTTCTCATAACAACACGTGATATTCCTCTCCTTAGCGTACTAGGCAATGTCATGCCTCCTCCCATATGTTATATATGCAAAAAACATCTCATGCCTAGGTCTTTTCCCCTTGGGAATTTTCACAACTTTGCAAATCCCTGATTTTCAGGGGCTACCAATGGCCAAATTCCTGATTTTCCACTTGTAAAAATCAGCCGTGAGGTAGTTAAAACATGTTCCCCACTCATGGAGTAATGGTCAACCGATTTCAGCCTGGTTGTTCCATTTGTCTCTCAGCAATAAATATAAGAAAATATTTGTTTCTTACAAGTGTCATAGTGAAATATTTGGTTCGACAAATCAAATATTTGCCCAACAATTATAATAATAAATTACAATTAACTAAATTCCAAATTCGTAATTTCCATAAATGACAATAATTTTCCAAATTCGAATTTATCAAAAACAGAAATAAATTCCTAAGTATATTCAGACTTCAATAATAATTTATTTTTGGGGATATTACAATGCAAAATAGTTGTAAGGTGTAAGAATGAATTCTTTTTGGGAATCCATCTTTCCGCTGTCTTCAATATTTTGTACCTGCAGAAAATTTTGGTGTAGCTTTTGCTTACCAGTCCGTCGGCTCTAATATCATGTAAATGTGTTGAACCTGCATAGAATAGATCTATCTAAACAATAATACACACATTTGCAAAGAGAATTTGAGAAAGAATAAGAAGGAGAGAAAGAATGAAAAAATTTTCATTAACCGTTATAAATAATGAATAATCTACACATAGTATACTATGTATAGCTCAATGAGTGCACATTGCAGGTGAACCAATGCACCATAATGGTGGTCTAGAGTGATCTAGACACACAACAGCAGTCACGGGAGTGAACTGCCACCTAGTTTAGTCTCTTAGGCAGTTACGGGAGTGAATTGCTAGCTAGTTGAGTTAACTAGTCAACCAGTCTTCACTTAACTGATTGAACAGAGAGTAGTGAAGAGTTAACTCAGGGAATCAAGGCTAATGCTTCACTCTGGTGATGATACCAAGGCAAGGTCGAATTAGCATGGTGATGATCCCAATGTTGCATGATGACAAAAGAAATGCAACATCTAAACTCAACTCAACTAGTCAAACTGAAGTGTCAACTGAAAGAGAATATTCTTCAAGTGGAATATTCTCTCCTAAAATATAGGAGACTCGATAATGACTAATTATGACTAATAAACAAGGAAAAACATTAGGAAAAAGAAATCATAGGTGTGTGTGAAGTAACTCCAATAGTTTAGTATGTTGTGGAAATGAATATTTGTTGTGTGAGCACAAATGGTGTTAGGAAAAAATGATTTTATGAACCATACAGAAAAACAGTGGATAAAGAGTAGATATCAATTTTCCCTTATGGAGTCATGGTTAGGCTAGAGGGTGACGAGGACAAATAATATTGGTTGTTCTGCGTCTATGGTTGGGTGGAACATGGTTTTTACATTTGTTTTCATCTTGATTGTACATATATGTATCTTATTTGACCAATAGTATTTATGTTCGATTCATTGATTTACATGTAGCTGTAAAAACTGATCTATATAGGTGTATCTTATTTGACTAGTATTATTCATGTTGGATTCATTGATTTATATGTAGCTATAGAAATTGATCTATATAGATGTGTCTTATTTGACCAATATTATTTATTTGCATGTAGCTACATAATTTGATCTAGATAAATTTATGTATATTACATAAGTTAAATATATTACTTTCATTTACATAAATGGAGTTATGCATGTTAGCTATAATTGATGAGAAAGGGGATATTAAACAATCCTGTATAGTTATGAAAAATTCTAAAATTTTGGAAATTACGATATACAATAATATATTTTCTAAATACTATACAAGTATAGTATATCTAGAAGAATTTATACATTTTAGCAAAAAATAAATATTTTGATAATTCTATAAAAATGGTTGAGAAGGAGGGTTTGTGTTTTTTAATGTTTTATAAATATGAATACAAAGTAGACCATGCTAAAACTTTTGTAAACAAGAAAGGAAACTAAACAATTAGGAGTAAAACAGTATATCAATGCATTTATCATTGTTAATATATAAATACAATAAGACCAAGAGGACTCAATATTCTACCTTGAATAAAAGAAAATATTGTGAGTATTGTCAATAATTTTCTTTTTTAATTTATGCTTATATAAATATAAAGCAGTTGAGATATACAGACAAACCATGTCCTGGGCTGAAAAATAGACGGGAGTTAAATTACAAGGTTACTTGTAAAAAATCGGAGATTTAAACTCGAGTACCATTCTCGGGTTAGACTCTGATCCTTCACAATAGGGAGATTGTTCCCACATGCATTACATAGATAAGAATTTTATTATGGATAAAGAATTCATTTGAAGATGTTAAAAAAAAAAATATTGAGAACTTAGCAAAAAGATTACAGGACTTATCTTAAGCTTTGTAGCAATCGGAGTTATTGTATTGTTCCTTCCCGTGGACAAACACAACCAGAAAATGTTTGAGAAAACCATCACTGTGTATGGAGAATTTTAAAAAGGGAATTAGTATTTTTCTTTTAAAAATTTACAACGATTGGTACCTGCGTCGTCCTGGGTAAGGTGAATGAAGTGGAGCATGGGAGACGCATTTGAAAGGTTAACTTTTGCCGGTTCCCTCTAAACACAAAGGGATCCATCATTAAAACTTGTATTCGCTAAAGATTTTTCAAGCATATAATAAAACATAGGTCCGTTTACCTTCAATACGAATATAAACAAAATCCAGTAAAAACCGTTTGCTAACTTTTTAAACAAGGAACGATTACCATTCAGTTAACTTCTACATTAATTAATCAGAAATCCTATTTTTACCGTGAAGTGTATATTGTACCAATTTTAAAACAAATTATTACAAAGACTACGATACTAAATAAGGAAAGGAATGACAAACAAAACTATCAAAACAAAATTGGAAAACCACTTTCACATAGAGAAATCAAACCATTGTTTTTAGGGTATTTGTCTGGGACACTAAGTATATAGCATATATTATAAAATAACATCAACAAGTTGGTATTACTAACCCTACAAATACCAGAAGACTCACAGTAAGGATAAGTTATTGGGCGAGTGTTTTCCTTAATCTGGGATATAGTCTAGTGGAGACAAGTGTTTTAAATGAGATCTAGCTACATCTTTAATGCCCAGAACTTACAAAATGTATCCATCCACTTTATCAACTAAAACTCAAGGACTCGACCCTTGTTCGCGAGAACAATATTATTCTATTATTCTCTCTTTACTTATAGAAAACTCTGCCCTATTCTTACCCTTTTGTATTTGAATTATGGTACCAGGTATTGAAAATTCAGAGGCGTTCTCCTTTTTTTCAATAAAATAGGACTAAGGATATAATTTTATGCATTCACGAATGTACTTATTTCTTGAAAAAAAAAAAAAACAACAACACAGGAAGTAATATTAATTACAGGATGAAAACGTTTTTTTTACCGTTAGTGATAATAGACATGTTCATCCTCTTCGCTAACTGAGTTCACTGCCTTAGAAATCTGTGGGCATATCCAGCGAAGCATATTCTACGTTTTAGTAAGAGAAATGTACAGAATGGAACAAAAACACAATGAATCATTTTTTGGTAAACAATGCAAGGATGTCTCATTCAAACGAGTGTTTAAGCATCTCGATGCCCCCCACTCTTCCTCTACATTAAAACGGGTACTTAGTACAGTAAGCCCATGGGAAATCCGGGTGGTTGAATAACTAGATTGGGTAGAATCCTAGCACGTTTCTGGTCAATGTTACGTTCAGTTAATACGCAGTAAATCACCTGGTCTCTTTCGGGTACTGGTCTCAAGTCTTGTATGATCACTCCAACTCTTTTCCTGGTACGAGCCAGTTAAACAACGTCCAGTTTGTCAATGAGAAAGAGGTTGAAGATTTGATTAGACAATACATATCAAGAAAAATAAAATAAAAGTTATATGAGTGTGCTTAGTTATCGACATATCAAGTCCTTGAATGAACCCTCTCGTGGAATACTATTACCTTGGGGTTATGGCTAGTAAAGTATATTTATCCATATATATATGTGGGTTTGCCCATTGCCCAGATAAATTATAAACAAGATATTTATAAGTCTTAGAAAAACTTTATAATTAAAGTTTAGTAGAAATCAAAGGAAGGACCATGTTTTTTAATGATAAAAAGATTCATTAATATTGTCGAAATTGTGTTCAGAATAATTTTTATTGGTTAAACAAAAACAAAAAGTACTGAATTTAGAGGTACATTACATATGGTATAAGAGATATAGGTTAGAATACTTTAGGCGTGAGGGTGTTACTAGAAATGTGTTTTTGTTAAACATAAACAATAATAAACAAATTATTTTTATTGTTACAAACAACTGTGTCAAATTTTTTTTGTAACTATATCAACATAGAATGGAAAAGAAGGAAGACGTGGAGATATTAACAATCAAGAACTTCCTAGAAACACAAAACATCATATGGAAGGTAGTAGTTCTGCAACCCAGGTATTGGAAACAATGAGGAATCTTATCGTGGAATTACACATATAATGAAACATTCAAAAAAGCACATGAAGATCAATATGATATTAATAAGATATTGTTATGAAGCATAGCAACAAAAAAGAGCACCAAGAATAATCAAGTGGACAAAAAAGCTAGTAAAAATTCCTGAAAAGATTCTAGCCATGGAACAAAAACATAAAACATATATTTTAACTAAACACATATGAGAGAGAATAGAGCATCTACAGTAAGGAAAAGAAAGCAGATGGACCATTTAGATGGAGAATTCAAGAAAATCAAACCATCAACATTTGATGGTGAATCTAGAAATGGTGAAAAAGCATAAGATTGCTTAACATAAAGAAATACTTCCATATTTACAATTACTCTAGCAACATGAAAGTAAAGACGACCATCTAAAATCTGAAAGGTAAAGCGAGTATATGGTCGAAAGACTTAAAACTAGCCAAAGAACTAAAATAAAAGAAGATGGAATGAAAATATTTTAGGAAACACTTTAAGAAACAATACTTATATGAAATTTATTATGAGAGAAAAACCAAAGAGTTCTATGAACTCAAGTTAGGACAGATGTTCATGGAGAATCTAATTACTAAGTTTTTGGAATTGTTGATATTTGTGCATTATATTAAACATTGAAAGGTAAAGGTTAAAATATTTCTAAGATTTTTACCTTAGTCATACAAGGACAAAATATAGTTTGATAACCCAAAAACTTATTGCGAAAAGAAAGAATATGTTACAATAAATACAAACAACAATATGGAAATCCAAAAGCATGGAGAGAAAAGAAGAAAGAGAGGATAAATAAAAGGAAAAGGGGTTTCAAACCTTCACCATTTCGAAACATGACCAAAGAACATAACTCCCACAGAAATGTGCCACAAGTACACAGAAGTAAATTAGTTAACTTGGTATTTAAGAAAGAAAATGAAAGTCCTAGAGAGCCATTGAAATTTTGGGGATGTGGTGAACCACATTTTTTGGGGATTTAAGAAAGAAAATGAAAGTCCTAGAGAGCCATTGAAATTTTGGGGATGTGGTGAACCACATTTTTTGAGGAAGTGTCCCTATATAAATGTTTTAAAGAAGATAATTAAAAACATACAAGAAACATCAATAGTTGGAGATATTGGCAAAAGTATCCATAGAATCAACACATCCTTGGATGGAAGACAAGCAGATCATCAATCCACTATTGTGGACATTGAAGGTAAAATTCATAATAGAAAAGTATATACTCTAATTGACCTAGGAGATATTTTAAGTCATGTTACCCTAGATTTAGTAGACTCAAACAAAGTGAAGAAAGTAAAGCATACTAAATCTTGGTTAGTACAATTAGCAACATGGACCAAAAGAAAGGTAACATAACTCATTTTTATTGTGAGTTGAATATAAGTGGTCATGATACAAAGATAAACTTGAATGTATTACCTTTAGGATCATATGATATACTTATCGAAATGGAGTGGTTAGAAAAGCATAAAGTTATACTGATTTTTTTTTATGAAAAATCATTTGTATACAAAGATGAAAACAAAATATCAAGAATAGTGCAAGGATTTAGTAAACCAATTTTTGTAAGACAAATATTAACAATGCAATTTATAAAGTGCATTATTAAATGTTGTAAAATATATGATATCCAAGGGAAAAATATTTTAGAGAAAGAAATAAAACCAAGTTTAGAAGAATTTGCGGTTCTTCAAGGATTTAAGGATGTATTTGTGGAAGAAATATCGTAATTACCTCCAAGGAGAAAAATAGATTTCTCTATTGATCTACTACCTATATCTACACCGGTGTCGAAGGCACCTTACAAAATGAGTGTCCCTGAGTTAACATAATTAAACATTCAAATACCTAAACTGTTAGATAAAGGATATATCACACCAAGTGTCTCACTTGGGGTGCATCGGTATTATTTGTCAAAAAGAAAGATGGAACACTAAGACTATGTATTGACTATCGTCAATTGAATAAAATGATGATTAAAAATAAATACCCTCTATCGATGATTAATAATTAATTTGACGAGGTTGGAGGAGCAAAAATATTCTTTAAACTAGAGTTAAGATCCGATTATCATCAAATTAGAATAAAACACGAAGATGTAAATAAAAAAAAAGTTTACGACACTTTATGCACATCATGAATTTGTAGTGATTCCATTTGGACTTACCAATGTACCAACAAATTTTATGTGTCTGATGAACATTATATTCAACGAATACTTGGAAAAATTCATACCGATATTGATTGATGATATATTAATCTATTCAAATTCTGAAGAAGAACATGAACACCACTTGAAAATAGTATTATAGACTCTTATAGAGCATAAATTATATGTTAAGTTTGATCAATGTGATTTCTATCAAAGAAAGATTCAATATGTGGGACATGTGATATCAAAAGACGGTATTGGAGTAGACCCTCAAAAGATTAAAGAAAATATGGAATGGCTTATACCTAAAGACGTAGCGGACATATGGTCATTCATGGGGATCACCGATTATTACCAAAGGCTTATCGAAGAATTTTCCAAGATCATCTATACTATTACATAATTGCAGAAAAAAGGGATCAAAATTTAATTGGTCTGAAAAATGCGAGGATAGTTTTGATAAATTAAAAGGTTAACTAACTACAACACCAATCCTTAATGTGGCTGACCCTTATAAATATTTTACAGTTTGTGTAGATGTGAGTAAATAAGTATTAGGTGGAGAATTGCCAGAGGATGGACACGTAATTTGTTACGAATCTCGCAAATTAAAAGAACATGAAAGGAATTACGTAACTAATGATCTCGAATTAGCAGCCATAATTCATGTTTTAAGGATGTGGAGACATTATTTAATTGGAAGGAAATATATGTTATTAATAGATAATAGGAGTCTGAAACATCTATTTAGTCAACGGGATCTCAATACACGACACACAAGGTGGTTAGATTTTCTTAGTGATTTTGATTTTGAAGTATGACACATCAAGGTAAAAAGAAAATAAAGTCGCAGATGTACTAAGTTGAAGAACTAATGAATTATATGAAGTTATTATCAACAAAATAGAAAGTGAAATTGAGGAAAAAATTAAATCTACCAGCAAAAATGATGCAGAAAACATCAAAACAACAGATCAATTGCAGAAAAATGAAGGGAATTTCAATAGTACTGATTTCAGTGTTGATAAAAGTGGACTCCTAAAGTTCAAAAACATAATTTATGTACCAAATTTTGTTGATTTGAAACTATTAATTCTGAATGAGATGCATAAAAATCCCTATTCTCCTCATCCACGATATCAGAAAATGATAGCATCCCTAAGAAAAAAAAATTATTGGCATAATATGAAATTCGAAACAGCTAAATATTTATCTAAATGCTTAGATTGTCAATAGGTGAAAGTTGGACATCAACATATGGCAAGTCTATTACAACCATTACCTATACCAGAATGGAAATGAGAAATTATTTCGATGGACTTCATTACAGGTTTGCCAAAAACTCAAAGACAAAATGATTCACATGGAAATTACATTGTAATCCCTATGCATACCAACCTTCTCCCTCATGGAAATCACATTGTAATCCCTATGCATACCAACCTTCTCCCTCATGGAAATCACATTGTAATCCCTATGCATACCAACCTTCTCCCTTTGACTCCTTTGGCCATACCCATTCCTCAACTATCATAACATTCACCACCAAATGCACCCAATCCACTGGTAAGTCCTCTTCCTCACTTTTTACATCCTCCCATCTCTCACAATCCAAACACGTGTTTGGAGATATGGTGTATTTTGTCTAATGAAGTGGAATTCGGCCTATCCACCATACCAGGGGATACTGATACTACCCCATCTACATCTGGTCCCACTTCCACATATAATGACATCATCACCAATGTACCTCAAACATTGGGAGCTAACACACCCACCCCACGAGTTCAATCCTCTGAGGACCCCTTGTCCTCACACATATTCCATGATAATGAAGATATCACCGAGTCTATGAAAAAACCATATTTTCCATGGGATGACATGCACCATCGCTCTTTCTTCTTATCTCAAGAAGCATTTCAACCCCACCTAAACCCTCGGTTCTGTGCAATTGAAGATAAATATTCCATTCCCCCGAGACATGTTGATTGGTTCAAAAACCCAATCCTCGCACCCGATGCCTTTCAGTAAGGGGACATGGCCAACATATCCGCTATAATCAAAATTGACATTTTAGTCAAACTAGGCATCCTCAAAGAAATTATCCTTGACATTGCATGAACCCTTAAGGAGATCACTGCATACAAATCCCTCTTACAAGAATTTAGAGACGTATTTTCTTGGTCATACAAGGAAATGACCATATCAGACACTACCATTATTGAACATCGCATTGAAACATGGTTGGATGTTTCCCCTATTCACCAAAATCCAAGACCACTTCATCCTTCAAAATCCCTAGCTATCAAATAAGAGATCGATAAATTATGATCATCTAGGTTCATATACCCCATCGCATATACATCATTGGAAATCCTAAATATGTGACCATATCTCCTTAAATAATCCATCTAGGACAGTCTCCAACCACCTCCTTAGGTCCTCCATCTCTTGAAATAATGTATCCATGTCCTCCCCATAAGGCTCATGTGACAGACCTTCCCTAGGGTCATCATACCAGCAGTGGAGGCGTCTAGCACTTCCCTCAACCTCTCGCTCCCCTATCCACCTACCTAGTATAGAAACCCACCCATGGGGATCCCACCCTTCATTAATTACATTCCCTACTTGTGCCCCACAAGTTCAGGCCATACTTCATTGGGACACATGTTTATGTATGTGTAATTTCAACCCAATCATTCTTTATTCAATTGGTAATTGTATAAATCACATTTCAAATTCCAGTAGGTAGAGTAGATTTTTGTCGTCGCAATTGAAGGAGTATTTTTTCCTCGGGACACAACAACCCATTTCACCTTTGGTTGGGGCATTCCCCTTTCATCACCATTGTTGCAAATATATCCATATCATGGCCCAAATATCGACTATCACTGAACTCCAATCAAAAAATCCATATTTTGACCTAGCATCCACTCTTTTGCAGTCTCACCCATTCAACATAGTTAACCCAATATATGGTCGTCCCCTTAACACCAGATCGGTTTTTATTATTTCTGCCATCATTCCATTTTCCACCAACCAAGGTAAGTTCTCGAGTCCCATACATCTAGAATTTTTTTCATGTCACCATTTCATCCATCTCCTCCTCCATTCATTCCCTCATACCCATTTTATCAAATCGATGCCAAGAATCCCCATTCTTCTTGCAGTTATGCCCCTTTCCTATTGATGTCAGCAAAAGTTTCCAAGAAGGTGGTAGTATCTTTTCTCTCAGTCCCTTATTACTGAGTAGTCTCCGATGGAACAAAAAGAATCCTCATTTCTTTTTGATGTCTTTGACCCCCATGACATTCGACTCCAACATGGTTTAATGTTACAATGGATCTTACTATACAACCGTTGGAGTTTTCAGTAATCATTGAAGACCTCTGGATTTTCTAGGAAATCAATGCCTCTAAGTTGTTTATACCTCGATTGAGAGCCTATTTAGTAATCAGAACCATCACCTGCCATTTTTATGCCCCCAAAGGAGCTACAGACATCTACATCATCAACAATATTCATTTTTTGTCATTTCATTTATGGTTTAATGACATGAGCATGGGGCATGCGTTCCTTGTTTGTACACAACTTTTAATTTTAGTTTCTTGAAGAATACTAATCTCATTCAAAATCCCCTTTTCTCCAATGGATTGCTCTCACAATTCTTCTCAGTAGTCGCAACAATTCTCAACTTCTATGGCAATTTTAGAAGAAGAAACATTGATGTATTTTTGGCTATATATATGTTCTTAACCTCGCACATCAGGGGGAATTTATTATCAACAATCATAGAAATACAGAGAATGGATGAAGAAACAATCAACACAGATACAACATACTTCCAATATTTACAGAACCAATTCTAGCAAGTTGACCGAAACTATGTAAAAGACCCATAAATTTACGTGCACTTCCAATAGATTTAGTGCATGTGCATCTGCGTGGGACAAAAAAACTCCAAATGGGCACATTGTGCAGCCCATGCAAATTTCCATGAAGAAACCCATGCAGATGTAGAAAGGATGCATTTATGAATTTGGTCGAGCCTCAACCACTTTTAGGGTGATGTAATTGAAGACAAGACCCCAAGATCGACCCAAAATCTTACCTTTGGATGACTGAAAAGATGGGATGTACCTCAAAATCCTTCCCATTCACACTTGGAGTAAGTTATCAAATACCTTGTTATGGTTCTATAAATAGAGGGCCATTGTATGCACAAATGGAAGAAGTTCACATCATTGTTATGTTTTCCAATTACTCTTGGAGAAGCCATTTTTTCTCTTAAGAATAGCTTGGGAAAGTATAGCATACGAAAATGTTTTCACCTCTTCAGAAGTTTTTCCATAGAGTTCTTCACCATTGTAATTCAAAATAGGAGAGTAATATCTCTACTTTAAGGGATTTAAGAGCACTCCCTAGGAGGAATGGGGGATTCATAAATCCCACATTTCTCCTCCTGGTGTTCTCAATTTCAAAGACCATTATGTATTGGATAACCACTCTTGGTGTTCAATTTTGTGCATCCTTTGTTAATGTTTGTTTAGTTTAGTTTATGTTGTTGATTATTCCTATATTTCTTTATTTCTTTCTTTCTATATTGTGGGTTCACTAACCTACCCACCATTGTCATGTGTTTCTCTGTTGGATTACCAAGGAAATCAAAGGGGTCCCTTTTTTCTCACCCTTGTGATAAGAAACCCAAAAAAATATTTCCAACTATTTTTATTTATGTTCTCTTCAACACTCATTCACTGCATCCACAGTGGCTCAATTTTTTATGGATAATATATTTAAACTTCATGGCATGCCTCATTCTATTGTCTCCAACCGTGATCCAACTTTCACCACCAATATTTTGAAGGAATTGTTCGGGATCCAAGGAACCCAATTGCATCTCATCATTTCCTATCATCCCCAAATTCATGGACAAACTAAAGCTGTCAAAACGTTTTTGGAAAGATAGTTGATCTATTTTCATCCAACCGACAAACTCAATGGGCTCATTGGTTACCCCTGGCTGAATGGTGTACAATGCATCTTACCATACTACCACTCACATGACTCTCTTTGAAGTGGTTTATGGGAAACATGAATCATTGGTTCTCTCATACCGGTTAGGTGTTTCCAAGGTTCGGGAGGTCAATATCACTCTAACATTCTACATGGTCATTCTTGGTAACTTCAAAAACATTTTTGACATGGAACCGGATCGCATGAAGCAACAAGTAGATTAAGGTCATCCAAAATGTCAATTTGATGAAGGAGACCAATTTTTTGTTTGTTAGCAACCTTATAGGAAAACTTCACTCAAAGCTAAACAGTGTCAGAAACGCACCCCCAAGTTTTATGTTGCTTATACAATTCCAAAGTGAGTGGGGTTTGTGGCCTTCTAGTTAGCTCTTCTTAGTCATGCTAAGCTTAATCATGTTTTTCATGTCTCGGTCTTAAGGAAGGTGATTGGAACTATGTGCTAGAATCAAACCATTCTCCCTAAGTTGGATGAAGAAGGATCCATTTGGTTGCAGCCACAAGCAGTCTTGGACTAGTTCGAGCATCGTCTCCATCAACGCACCATAAAGTAAGTTTTATTTCAATGGAATGATACACCACGAAAATATGTCAATTTGGAGCCGACTACCATTCTGCAACAATTTCCCCATCTCAATCCTTGAGGACAAGGCTATTTTTCAAGCGGGAGGGTATCTTAGGGACTGAACCTCCCTAACCCCTCACGTAGTTAGAATAATATGTTTTATGTGTAATAAATCCTAACATTATTAAATAATTCCTATATAATAATGTGAATAGGTCTAATGTAAGAACACTTAATATAATTTTCCACTTCTAGAAATACCTTCCTCTAGAATGTTCTTTCGAAGATAGAATTAGTATAAATAGGAGTATAAGGCCTGGAAAAATATTTTCTTGAGAATTATTTTAATAGAGATTTGTTTTGCTGGAGGTTTTCCCCTCAAAGAGGAAAGTGAACTTTTCTTTTTATCAATAAAGGTATCATTGTTGGTGTTATTATTATCTATATTTTGTTGTTTTGTTGGAATTGGTCATAATATTTTTGTTTCTTCTTTATATAATACATATTATACCTTAAATAAACTTTTAACCCATGTTTTATTTCATGAAACAAATACTCATAATGAAAGAAATACTTGAGATAAGTCTAGGCTTTATTCCAATGAATATTCACAATATCATACAAGATTTAAGATATTGTACAAGACTATAATGTAAAATAAAATATGAATCCTTAGAAGAAACATTTCCATCATAGCATAAAGAATAAAATATCATTTCGAAGACTAGAAGATAATGACTACATATGCATAGAACTTAATATGATATTTCATTGAAAATCTGAAAGAGTGATGGACACAAACTTGAAAATTTCAGGTAAAACTCAAAGTCTAAATAAACAACAATCATGTATCCCAAATAATTCTCTCAGAACCTAAAAAAATATACAAATGTCTTTGAAAATTTTTATAATTTTGAGAAAGTAAAATGTGTTGGTACAAATTGATGGGATTGGGGTTCATGTGGACCATAAATAGAAGTAAGACCTAGAAGAAGGAAATAAAAGTAGTTAGGAATCAACCATAGGTTCTCACAAATCATGAAACATATAAGACTCGAGGATCACTAACTAAGAGGGAAATAAATGACAAATACATGGAATAGATGTTTGAGTTACTATGATGGAAAATTTCTCTCTCCCTGTATTTTTGTTGGGGTCTTCCTTTATAATTTGAGCTTCATACCTTCTTTGAGATAATTGTTTTTTACTAGTTCTTCCGGGTTGATTATCTATTACAATGATTTCTTGATTGGTGGAATTTTGGTATGTTTCTTAACCCTAATAGAGAATATTTCCTCCTCTATTTCTTTAAATTATGAGTGGAGTTGATCAAATGATAACAAGTGCTCATCATTATCATTTATGAATATGACAAGTCAATGTTTAATTTCATCTTCAGGGAACTCTAGAAGGATGCCAAATTCATTGGAAAATGAATTCGTAACAACAACTAACTCCTTGTCTAATTTTTATTTAATTGTAATCTTGGAATTCCTTAATATTTGTGGGCCCTCTAATTCTTTAACAAGTTCCTATCCTTTTAAGAAATAATTTCCTCTTTTTTATTAATTTTTTCAGAGTTAACAATTCCATCTTTAAAATTCTTATCCTTGTTAGACATCTTTCCCTTATTTGTTTTATCCTTCGGTTTGAAGGAAAATTTTGTGGACTTTTATGATTCTCACTTCAACCAGTGAACCATGCAATAAAAGTACTTATGTCAATATTGTGAAGGACTTCATCATGTTATAAATATCTTTTCAAATATTGTGTAAAGTCGGTGATCCTATTTGACAATTTTATTATGTTGGCATTGACCTCCCATGCTTCTTAAATGATATCGATCCTTTTATTAATATTCTTCACGACATAAAATATTATGTCGATGAAAAAATTGGCGGCTTGGTGCAATTTGATCTAATGAAACTATAGTCAATGGTTTTGCAAATATTGCATTAGGATTTAATGCATCTTTTGTTGAAGCTTCATGATTTCTATCATGAGACAAGTACTTATGTACAGGTCTAAGTGTCTAGACATGTGGAAGTCGTCCAAATCCTTTTACCTTGGCAATTTTCTTTAATTAAAGGAACTATTAAAGTAAAGTTCTTTTATTAATTTGTTGATTTTGATCTAGTGAAATGATAAAGTTATTAGTGTTAGTGAATTAAATATTAGCCATTTATATCAAGTGAGGTGAGATTTAATCCCAATCATCAGTAACTCTAGAGATTAGGGTTGTGTCATAACTCACTATATTATAAAATTAAGGTTAGGGTAAAGGAGGAGACACTTTTTTATATAGAGCGAGAGAAAATGACTTTTTCTCAAAGATATCTCGGATAGGTGGAGAAGGAATTTCATCTAGAGATCAATAAAATTTAGGGAGAAGAGAGAGTAGGGGCAACTCTATGAGGATTTGGTAGGTCATAGATACAACATTTGTACACACTTGTATGTGATTCGTAGGTCAATCAGGGTGTATATGTATGCAAGATACAATGCACTAAAGCACATATGTAGCATGTTATCTTTGAAGAAATTTATCTTTTATGAGTAATGTAAGGAAATTTATCTTTTATGAGTAATGTAAGGAGAAAATAAATTCATCATAGAATAACATGTGGATTATTATTCATTTCAAATATTTTCTTTTACATATTAATAATGAGAACACATGGAAATGGATAGTAAAATTATTGCAGAATCATAAACACTTGTATATCATATTTTTTAGGAAATGGTGTCTTTTCAAGGATTTGGTGTACAAAATATTAAAAGGCCTTTGAGTATAAAAATATGTTCATGGTGCATTTATCTATAGACTAAAATTACAATCTATTTTAATTTGGTGTACAAAAGATTAAAAGGCCTTTGAGTATAAAAATATGTTCATGGTGCATTTATCTATAGACTAAAATTACAATCTATTTTACATAAAGGTTACAAGCAAGGATTTGGTGTACAAAAGATTAAAAGGCCTTTGAGTATAAAAATATGTTCATGGTGCATTTATCTATAGACTAAAATTACAATCTATTTTACATAAAGGTTACAAGCATAACTAGAAATCTATTTTGGTACAGTACAAGATTCTTTGTATAGAAGATAAAGAGAAACCTGACAAAAATATAGTGAATTATTACTAAAAATATTTACCAACATTCACCTTTTTATAAATAACTAGATTAACAAGAATTTCAAGAAGGTTATAGAAATCTATTTTGGTACAGTACAAGATTCTTTGTATAAAAGATAAAGAAAAACATGACACAAATATAGTGAATTATTACTAAGAATATCTACCAACATTCACTTTTTTATAAATAACTAGATTAACAAGAATTTCAAGAAGGTTATATGTCTTAATAAAGAAATATAACTCACAGTTTATTTTTTTTAAAAGACAAGTTAGGGTTCTCATTTTCAAGGAAACCCTGGAAATAGTAAACCAGGAGTTTTGGCTTAATAAAAATAATAAAAATATGTTAATAACAAGAGGGACCCTCAACTCATTCCTAAGGTTGAGATAATCCAAAGTATTCAAAAGTACTAATCCAAAACAAAAACCTTATTAATATAAAAGAGTTATCAAAATAACTAGGTTGTGGCCATCCGTTTGGGGTATTCACTAATAAAACAAGAATAAACTCGAAACCTGGTGTTGGTATGGTGAACCCTTTATACACTGCGAGAAGGCATACAATATTACTTGACCTCATAAGGTTGATATTGAGCTCGGAAACCACTATACCAATATTGTACTGGCCTTTAACCTATGCTAAGGTATAAGGGAGCCACGCAAGCCTGGTATTGTTGGACATTGAAGCTCGTCCTTCAAGCTTTCAAAAACCCAATGCAAACCATAAAAAAAAATCAATATATAGTGACTAAGGAACTAGTAACACATGTTGTAGATAAACTAAATCTCAGACAAGGAATAAAATCGTTTCTTATATGTGACAGCTATGTGTTTGATGGTGGAACAAATCTCCTTTTCCATCTTTGTCTATGGCCAAAGAGTCCATGTTAAAGAATACCCTGGAAATGTTTTAGTCAATAAACAATAAAAATAAAGTTAAAATCCATTCATATCACTGTAAATAAACTATGAGGAAAACATGAGAATGAAACATATGCACAAACTTACCTCAAAGCTCGAAATTGACCAAGCATCCTATCTTATGTGAAATCGATAAGCCGAACATTGTAAGCCTGTGTGTTAAAACATGGGATAAATTAACCCAAAAAAATACACCATAACTAGAGGAAATTATCAGAATATCTACGATAATAGGGAGGATAACTCACACAGTAAAGGAAATAGTGAACACGGGAAAATCTAGTTGGAAAGTAAACTTCATAAATGTAACCCTTTGTATCCCACAGAAAAAGGCACAATGCTTCTTCCTCGTTCAACTCGGATATCATGCCACATTAAGGAGATGGTACTGGTTAGGTGAAAGGACTATCAGTCCACTTCAATGGCACCAAGTTATGGAACTCATTAATCCTGTTTAGTAGACTATGACTGTTTAATTGCGAGTTCACTTGTGGTTAATTACCAAGCAAGGATATGTAGTATACAATATCATAAATCTCGACGTGATGTGTTATCAAATCATTGATAAAACGGTTGTTGGGTGTATTATGTATTGGAATATATATTCCAAGTACAAAGTTAGCATGGTGTACAAGGAGGATCCATGACCCATGGATTTAGTTTACACACATATATGATCAAGGAGTAATAATTTGATCAAATAATCCAAGTGTTAATGATTGGGGAAGAGTTATGGGATATATCCTTTAGTGATATAAAGGTTTTATATATCAAGAGTTTATTAATTAACAATGGAGTTTATAAACATAATATGTAAATTAAGATTTAGTATGGTATTCATGAAGTTTATTTAGTAGAGGTAAATTGGAAAGTTTTCCTATATTACAAGTAGTTATTAGTATTAAATATGAAATAACTACCATTTACATGAACAAGAATGAAAAATAAAGAGGACTATGTACATAATTTAAACAAAGTAAAATTACAATACCTAATTTGAGAGAAGTCTCTACCAATTGTTTTAACGTCAGAGTTTAAACTTGTTATACGATGACCGCAAATCTCTAACATGTTATGGTAGGACCATAACTATTAGATGTAATACCAAACAAATGAATGTAAATATAAATAATCTAGGTTCTCACAATAAAATTACTAAGAATAAGAGAACTTGATATTATGCTATGATTAAAAAAAAAATGTTGGATGAGGTGATGTTACATATATTATTCCAATGATAAGCTAGTTTAAAGGGTAGAATATATTTATGTATTGTGTATGAAACTTGGTTTCTAGTATTTCTTTCGTTATTTATTTCGGTTCATTATTCCAAAAAGTGTATTTTGTTTGGTGAAATGCTAGTTCGATTTATAGCAAGGAAAACACTAGAAAATAATTTACCTAGATCCCATGATTAGAAATAAACCAGGTATCAAATATTTCAATCTAAAAGGGAGCTAGATTTTAGATCCATGGTAGTTTATTGCGGATCTATAATATCAGTAAGGATATCTCGGTAAGGATTTCTCACTAGTTTATTTCCTTTCCACCAGCACAACTATTACGAGTGTGTGGTACTTGTATAGTGGTGCATCTCGTCATATGATAGAAGCATGGTATCTATTCTGTAGTTTGATGGATAAGGACTCAACGATCCATGTGTAGGTTGGTGAAGATGCCAAGTATGCAATGAAGGGTGAGGAAACTATCTTGTTCCATCTTGAGTTAGGTAGGTGTGTTTGATGCCCATGATGTGATTTATGTACGAGGACTTCATAAATTTTTTATCTTAGTCTCAGTTATGGAGGAAAAGGGTTTTTCAATTATGTTCCAGAGAGGAAAAGTACTCATATTCCTAGAGGGACATATCCCTAACAAAACAATGGTCATTGGGGTTAGAGAGGGTAACTTATATAGGTTCATAAGAAATCTTGTTTAGGATTTAGTACATAACATTTATAACCTACATGAGAAATGTCATAGGAGGTTGGAACACCTACACTTCAAGGTGATGTCGATTATGAGGGATATTGTCACTTGTTCCACGATCTTTTCATCGTGACTTATAAAGAATTGCATTAAATGAGCATAAATTAAAGTGCACCATTAAAGAAGGGAAAACTCAAAAATGAAGAGACATAAGAATCATATATGAACACAAAAACTTGATAACGGAGTTCATCCCTGCTGGACTATGTCTTCGGGTCTTGCTCTCAAATCAGTAGGCTCTTTCATTAACTCAGCAAAAGAATTTGGAAAAATACATAAGTATACCTCATTCTGAAATCGAATTGCACAAATAATGCTCAGATCAGAAAACAAACAACACCACTGAATTCATGGCGTCGAATTACCCAAAAATGATTGTATCCATGCCTCCATTCGACTATGGAACTCCTAGGCCCAAGAAGAATTATGTCTCGATTTTTGTTCCCTCTGCAATCTGCAATAATGGCATTCCTTGCCTCGTAAATCATGCCCGCAGTCGTACAGTCCACCTCCCATCCGGATAGGCAGAAACCTGGCTTAAATAACAACTGGACAGATGGATTTACCAATGGAACCATTGGGCAAGTTGGTTGTCGGCGCTAATGTGAAGGTGTTATATGTGGGGGAGGTCCCGGGGTCAAACCCGTGGGCCTCCCCTTTTGGGTATTTGTTACAACCTCTGCTACAATTGGATGGTCGACTTCTAGACTTAGCAGATATTCCAGATATAGCAGGACCTCCGCTAGATTTGGAGAGGGTCTGTTTTTATATTTTTTTTTATTTTTGGTCACGGGCCCTCCTTGGGCATTTCAGGGGTGCCACGTGGTGCCCTATGATTGGGCCACGTGGAATCCTTGGATTGTCCCACCTGGTTGCTAATGTCATCTCCACATCAACTCCATACAGGACACGTGGTGCCTTCTGGGTGGTGCCACGTGGTGTCACCTAGGGGTGCCACATGCCACTTTTCTACTGGTCCAAATGGATCCCCGAAAATCCTATTGGTGGGTGACACGTGGCACCCTTTGATTCTTCCACGTGGCATGTTTATGTCAGCAATCATCATGCTCACATTATCCTGTCATGTTAGTTGCTGACTTCAACAATATGGATGATGATGTGGCCCATGTTGACTTGCCCTATTTGACCACAATTTTGACCGCGGATATCTCTCAATCTGTAACTCTGTTTGACGAGTCGTTTGTGTCGTTAGAAATCTTGCGACGTGCTCTTCACTATCATGCAATTTTTACTGAGTTTTGGTAACTTTGAATTTTTTCCCTTTCTCTGTCTGCTGGAGCCATTTTGAGCATTCTAAGTTGTCTCTGTAAGTTCTAAGTTGTTCTTAGCCTTCTCTGGATCCTTTCTAGATCACGCCTTCCCACTGAGAGCTTTTTGGACCACCAAAATCTTTCATCAATCATCAGGTAAGTGAGGGGATTTCTCCCTCACTCGTTCCTTCTCAATCTGCCATGCCTTGTTGGTCTGTGTACCCTTTAGGCATACCCGAAGACAAGTAATGTAATTCATGTGTGAAGTCCTTAGTATTTGATCTAGGATGACATCTTCCACCATCTTCTCCTTGACTACTTGGATGACCTATTGAATCCTCTGAATGAACTTGTGGGCTGCATCTCTCTCCCTTACATCTTTCCCATACAACAAGTCCAATGGGATCTTAGGTAAATACCCAAGACAAGTCTCAAATGGAGAATCCTAAGTGAAATAATACATGATTTGATGATACATAGGCTAGACATAAAGTAATTGATCATCCTGTGACTTAGGATGTTGGCTGCAATATACTGGAAGCAACTGGACCATTGTATTTTTTACCACCTTTGTATGTCTGTTGGCATGTGGATGGAAAGAAATGCTCCTCCCCATCATGGTGTCCATGATTTGACACAAATTTGTCCAATATTCTCTTGAAAATAGTGAATCTTGACCGGAGATAATGAATGTGGGCAACCTGAAATAGACCCTTACATACTGGGATAACAAAAGAGCAACCTTCTTGTCACACAACCTATCCACTGCTACACCTAAGTAGACATGACTCATACTAGACATGGGTAATCCCCTTACAAAATCCGTTGAAAAACTTTCCCAATGATAAGAGGAAATAGGAAGTGGTGTGTACAACCCTAGCCTTTCAATAGTGGGCTTACAAAAGTACAACACACATTCCTTTACAATAGTGGTTACAAATATTTTCCTTCGAGGAAAATGCCATCCTTGTAAATATATTACAATTCCCAAATGCCCAAGTACAAATGAAACAAAAGCTTCTTCAGTTACATGTACTTCCCTGTAGTAAGGAAAGTGAGGTTTACTCAAATGGTGGAGTAAGTTGTCCTACAAACAAAACTTCTTCACTTGAAAAGCCTAGAAGATTTCATCAATAGTATACCATCCATCATTATTGATATGAGCTAAGGTAACATTGTTCAAAATAACAGACGTAACAGTAGGAGATCTAAAAACAATGTTTGTCCTTATGACCTTAGTACTGGAACTGGTCTCAAACTTGTATGGTTGTTGAAGGTCAAGTAAGGCGATCATTGGCACAATGTCAATCTTTAAAGTGTCGAATATCTTTTGTTGGTTTCCTTCCCATTGAAATACTTGTCTCATCTCAAGAAATTCATTCTTATGTAAGGGATCAAGAGCATTAACAACATCAGACTTATCTTGGCATTCCCCTTTTACAATCGTGAGTACAAGATTCTTGTTAGTGTTTATAACTCTTTTTACTTGGCCAGAACTAACAAGTGTTGATTTTTCCTTTATGCTGTGAGCTTTAATGATGTATTCGACTCCATATTTTGTAAGATCGTATTTGTTTTCCTTTCAAAAGAATATAGCCTTTATATCATACAGATAGGGAATCCAAAATATAATACCACAGACATCCAAAGGAACCACATCTAGATCCACTTCATCTATCTTCTTAGAAGTCATAGCAAACCTCAACCTACACTACTTAGTGAAATTTAACTTTTCTTTATCAGATACCCAACCGAGAGGGTAAGGTTTATGGTGAGGTCTTGTGGTTAATTCCAATTTCTTAAAAAGTGTCTTTGATATTAAATTGACTTGGGAACCAGGATCAAATAATGTGTCTATCTTCGTATGTTTCAATACAACTTTTATGTGGAATAGTCCACTTCTCCTTTTATCATCATCATGTGATTCATTTAAAGAACTTGAACATGCATAAAAGGAATATTTAACTTTCATTCCCACTGTTGCGATCATCTCTTCATCACCTGAATTGGAACCAAGGTAATGTTTCACTGTAGCAATGGTCTTTGGATTCCCCTTTCCTCCAAACTGCTTTAGTCTTAACTCTGGATGTAATTTCCAACAATGTTCACTATCATGACCAGTTTTCTCTCAATGGCTGCAAGAGGGTTTTCATTCTTCCTTCTTTGTTGTATTTGTCCTCTTGTCTTTCCCATTTCCTTTTCCATTGAAATGGTTTTTAGAGTTCTTGAATGGATTTTCCTCCTGTCCATTCTTACCCCTACTTTCAAGGTGAGTGGCTTGCACACAAACTTCGTCAAGACTGGTGGGGTTAAACAATATTAAAGTATGATGAATATAACTGTGAAGTGCACCAATATACTTCATTAATGTTTCATACGAGTCTAAAGGAATGTTTAGTTAAAGTGCTTTCTTCATAAATTTTTCTGTGAAACTTTGTACAGTTTGACCTTTAATTTGCCTTAAAATTTTCCATTCCATCATTTCTTTATGTAAATACCCTAATGGACAAAATTGCTTCCTTATCATTGATTTAAATTCCGACCATGAGGAAAGAATATTACCACACTTACTTCTGTCCTGAAGCTTTCTCTCCCACCATAGGAGAGCGGTGACTTCCAACCGAAGAGAATCCAGTTGCAATTTAACTTCCTCTTCATCAATATGTTGGACATGACAATACACTTCAACCTATCAAATCCAATTATCTAGCTTTTCAGGATTATCATCTCCATTAAACATAGGTAAAGAAAATTTTACATCAAGATTTAATAATGGTTTCTTAAAAGGGGCTTTATGGCTAGAATGATGAGAATGCTCAGAGGAAGAAGAACTAGAACTTGAAGGTCATGACAGAGGCTCAAGAGGATCTCCTCCATTCCCTTGGTTTACCAAAGAATCATCATCTGCATGTGCTTCCTTTTTATTCCCTTTCTTCTTCATTCTCTTCTCATAATCTCCATACATGCGTTCGACCATTTCTGACATGCGATAAAATACCATGTGAAATTTGTTCTCCTGTTCATCGCGCTTGTCCTCTTCTACCATTTTCTTCCTTTTGGATGCATGACCAACTTTGGGATTGGAAGTATTAAGAGTTCCTTCACCTTTCTTATTCTTGGCCCTATTAAGCATTCACACTCAATAATTCAAGTCAAAGATGATTGCTCGGATACCAACATGATCTGGGATGTTTTCATCATGACTTATAAAGAATTACATTAAATGAGCATAAATTAAAGCGCACCATTAAAGAAGAGAAAAATAAAAAATGAAGAGTCATATAAGCATCATATCTGAACACAAAAACTTGATAATGGAGTTCATCCCTGGTGGACTACGTCTCCAGGTCCTGCTCTCAAATGGGTAGGCTCTTTCATTAACTCAACAAAAGAATTTGGAAAAATACATAAGTATACCTCATTCTGAAATCAATATGCAGGAATAATGCTCATATCAAAAAAGAGACATCACCACTAAATTCGTGGCGTCGAATTACCCAAAAATGACTATCTCCATGCCTCGATCCGACTCTGGCACTCCCAGGCCCAAGAAGAATTTTGTGCCCTTTGCAACCCGCAATAATGACAGTCCTTGCCTAGTAAATAGTTATTGCAGTCGTATGGTCCGCTTCCCCTCCATCTGGGAAGAAAACTGGCTTAAATAGCTACTGGGAGGATGAATTTACCAATGGAACCGTTTGGCGAGTTGGTTGTCGACGCTAATGTGAAGGTGTTATATGTGGGGGAGGTCCCGGGGTCAAACCCATAGGCCTCCCCTTTTGGGTCTTTGTTGCAACCTCTGCTACATTTGGAT
>JZKD02S0315167.1:208362-220350 GCA_000966675.3 Picea glauca
TATATATTTGGTCCTGGACCCTCCTTGGGCATTTTGGGGGTGCCACGTGGTGCCCTCTGATTGGGCCACGTGGTTTCCTTGGATTGTCCCACCTAGATGTTGATGTCACCTCCACGTCAACTCCTTATAGGACATGTGATGCCTTCTAGGTGATGCCACGTGGCATTACCTGGGGGTGCCACATGGCACTTTTCTACTGGTCCAAATGGAGCCCCAAAAATCCTATTGGAGGTTGACACATGGCATCCTCTAGTGCTTCCACATGGAATGATGATGTCGGTAGTCATCATGGAAATGTCATCCTTCCATGTCAACTGTTGACGTCAACAGTACGGATGATGATGTGGCCACTGTTGACTTGCCATGTTTGCCAAAACTTTGACCGTGAATATATTTCAATCTGTAACTCTGTTTGATGAGTTGTTTGCATCGTTAGAAATATTGCAATGCACTCTTCGCGATCATGCCATTTTTAATGAGTTTTTGGAACTTTTAATTTTTTCCCTTTCTCTGTCTGTTGGAGCCATTCTGAGCGTTCTGAGTTGCCTCTATGAGTTATGAGTTGTTCTTAGCCTTCTCTGGATCCTTTTTGGATCATCACCAGTATTGATCTGTAGGGCGTGTGAAGAGGGTGTGAACTTCACAAGAATTCCATGGCTACTTTTACAAACAACAAGAGTAGGTCTAAGGGGATATTGGATCTTATTCACTTAGATGTGGGTGGGTTGATGTCCGTTGCATCAGTGCAGGGAGAATCATATTATGTGACATTCATTGATGACTTTTCCAAGAAAACTTGGAACTTCTTTATGAATACCATGGATGAGGTATATATTGCTTCTAGGATTTCAAGGCTCAAGTGGAGAGCCAAATAGAGAAGAGGATTCAAGTATTGAGGCTGGATAATGGGGGAGAGTATAGCTCTAATGACTTCAAGTATTTCTAAAAAGAGGAAGTGATTAATAGGGATTTAACAATCTCATACAACTCTCAACGGAATGCGTTTATAGAAAGAAAGAATTGGTCCACCATCGGTTCTACTAGGGATATGATACATGATCAATATTTTCATATGTTTATCTAGGAAAAGGTGTGTAACATGGTATTATGTGTGTATAACATGAGTCCACACAAGATATTGGGGGGAAAGAATCCAGAGGAGGCATTCTCAAGAGTGAAGCTAGATATAGGACACTTGAGGATATTTGGTTATCTAGGATACATCCATATGCATGTGGAGAAGAAGAAAAATATGGAGCCCTTGGGATAGAAGGCTATATTTGTGGTGTAAAACGAGACCTCAAAGTATTACAATATCTTCATATGAGTGCAGTGGAAGACAGTTGTGAGAAAGGATGTTATGTTCGAGGAGAAATTAACATCTAGGAAATTGTAGGAGTCACCAATAGTGGTAGAGGATGAGGACAAGGACTCTGAAAGATGAGTAGCACTCAATAAATTCCAATTAAAGAAGTTATAATTTAGGTGGGGAGGATGATTTTTCCCCTTCCAGTTATTTTCGGAGACCTAGGTGGTTATTGCAAACATTAAGGGAATTTGGTGAGGCTCCTAGGAGTGTTGTTAGGGAGAGTAGGCCTCCAAGGAAGTTTTCTAGCTATATGGTCCTTGTGAGTAGCATAATTTATGTTGATCCTTCCATTTTTTAGGAAGAATTATATCAATAGGTTTTAAAGGATTCCATGGTGGAGGAATACACCTCTATCATGAGGAATGATGTTTGGGACATAGTTTCGAGACTGGAGGGGAAGTCGGTTGTGAGTTCCAGGTGGCTCTACAGGATCAAGCATGTTGCATATGGTAACATTAATAAATTCAAGGCAAGGATTGTAGAAAGAGGATTCTCTCAAAGAGAGGGAGTGTACTATAAGGATTTATTTCCTCTAGTTCCAGGTATGCTTCTATTCGAGTTGTTATTTATATTACTTTAGTTATGAGCTAGAGGATTCACCAGATGGATGTGAAGACAAATTTCCTCGATGATATTATTGAGGAAGACGTATATATAGAGAAACCTTAGTGATTGGAGGTACATGGGAGGTATTATCATGTGTCTAGGATTAACAAATCCTTGTACAAACTCAAACATGCACCCATGGCATGGTATTCTAGGATTGACATAAACCTGCAGAGTATGGGATTCACCAAAAGTGAGACAAATCCTAGCTTGGACTTCATACATGTTGGTATGGATCCACATATGTTGGTGTTGTACATGGATTATTTATTTCTCACAAGTGCAGAGGAGATTATAGAAGGGTGCAAGGAAGATTTGGATATAGAGTTGAAGATGAAGGATATTGGATTGATGCATTATTTCTTAGGGTTAGAGGTATGGAAGATACTGATAAAAATATTCCTTGGTCAAGGGAATTACACAATAGATATATTTAGGAGATTCGAGATGAAGTAATATAGAATGATGGCTACAAAAATGCTAACCAGCCTAAAGAAGGTTGTCACCTTATATTTAGATTTTTTGGATTTGAGGATATACAATAATTTGATAGGGTCCTTCATGTATTTTGTCAACACCAAGATAGATATATGTTTTTCTAGATATATATTTTGTTGTGAACACCTTGAGTAAGTTCATATTGGAGCTGAGGCAAGTGCATTCGATAGTCATGAAGTATGTTCTCAGGTACTTGATATGTACAGTGGAGTATGGTTTGATGTACATTGCGGGTGATGGGGTGAGGTTGTAGGGATATTCAAACCTAGATTGGGCAGTGAGTGTAGTAGATAGGAAGAGAACCTGAGGGTGTTGTTTCATCTTGGGATCAATAGTGATTACATAGTTCAACATGAATAATACTTTTGTATCACTCAGTTCAACAAAGGAGAAGTATATAGTAGCAAGTATGGGTAGTTGTGAAGCCATTTGGCTTCTCTAACTGCTTACAGGTTTATTTGATTGGGAGTTGTATCCCATGGTGGTATGTTATGATAATGAGACTTATATCAAACTCTTTGATAATCCATTATTCCATGATAGGTCCAAGAATATTAAGATCAGTTATCAGTTGATTTGAGATAGGATCTAGAAGGGAGTATTCAAGATTTAGTATGTTTCCATAGATGAGTAGGTTACAGACATTCTGACCGAATCCATGGTTAAAGTGAAGTTTTTGTTCTTTAGGGATAAACTTGGAGTGGTGCATAATACCTTCCTCACTAAGAGGGAGTGTTAATTTTTGTAGCATTATATAGGTACTTCGTCATAGGTATAAGTGTCTAGATGTGTGGAATTCACCAAAATCCTTCTATCTTAGTAATTTAATTTAATTAAATGAATTACTAGAGTAAAGTGTGTTTATTAATTAGTTGAGTTTTATTTAGTGAATTTATAGAGATATTAGCATTAGGGAATTAAATCTTATCCATTAATCTCAAGTGAGGTGAGACTTAATCTCAAATGTCAATCACTTTGGAGAGTAAGGCTAGGTTATAACTCAATATTATAAAATGAAGGTTAGGGTGAGATCAAAGAAGAATTTTTCTCAAGGAGATCTTGTATAGGTGGAAAAGGAATTTCATATAGATATTAATATAGGTCAGGGAAAAGAGAGAACAGGGTCAACCTCAAGAGGATCCAACATATTGGAGCTAAAATAATTATACAAAGTTGTATGTGCTTCACATGCCAGTCAAGGCACGTATGTATGTGGGATACAATTCAGTAAAGAATGTGCGTGTTATGGGATTTGTTCTCATAGGTATCTCATTATGTAGATTAGTATTATCTCCCTAGGATTGGCCTAGAAACCCTAGAGAAGAGTGGGATACATTTCTTATGGTTCTCTCTAGATGTAGAAGGAAAACAATTCTCTTACACAAAAGAGGGGTATATATGAATACCTATGTTTGATGGTTTCTCTTGTATGTCCCGGCTGGTGTAGATATATAGCTCCAACTTCAGCTCCAATCACCTCCTTCCTGCACACAATTAACAAACACTACCAACCCTTCTTCCTTTCTCTATTGTTAAGAACAATCACTAATAACTTAGATCTATATTTATTATTCAATCACATAATCATATCTGAATATTCATATGCCAAAACAAGCATTCATGGGGGAAACCAAATGATGTATTGATTAAAAACAATAACTTACATCAATAATACATACCTTAAGTGTTGATGCAAGCTTCTTCAATATCCTTTCTCCTTACCTATCTTTGTTTCTCCTGGTCAGGATGGGCTCACTCACTTATGGTTGTAGTAAGTACCTCTACAGTTGGACAACATAACCTTGCTATTCAATTCTTCCTCCTCTTTCCCTAGGATTGGCTTTGTTATATAGATATTTGAGGAGGCTTGGGACAGGATTCTAGATCTTCTAGAAGCCATGATATATCTGAATGATGTGAGTTCCTAGGCCCTTGACATGAAGATCCAACTCCTCCTTCTCCTATCACCTCAACTAATTCTACAAGTTTGGAAGTGCCTCAAAGGATGAGATACTAGTGTCCAATGATTGTCTCACTTGTTTCCCACTAGGTGACCCACGAGGATGTCAATAAGGGATCAAAAAGGGTTCAATTCTTAGGAAAAAGATGCATTTGTGCCTTAATATGTTGATGGATTCCTTTATGTCCTATAGGGTGGATATTAAGGCTATAACATATTCCCCTTAATGTTTTAGGTCAGGAAAGGAGTGGATGGTCAAAATACATTATAATAATGTCCATGTGAGGAAACAATAGGAGAGAGAAAAGGAGGGTCTAGAACCAAATAAGTCTGGCAATCAAACACCAAGGATGATCATATATATAGACCAATCCCCTAGGTATACATACTCATAATTTGAATGAGAATGGTCACCAAACAATACACTGTAGATCCATGAAATGACATGCTAGACCATGGCCATGCAAGAATACACAGTGGATCCATGTCATCAATGAGACCGTAGCCATGAGACAATATAATTTGGATCTATTTCATGAACTTTATCATATCCACCAACAAATACAATGTGGATCTATGTCAAGAATAGGAACATAGCCACAAAAAAATACAATGTTGATCTATGACACACCATATATACATGGGGAAGACAACAAGCACTAAGGAGAGTGCCCCCGAAGTATTCATATACAAGTGATATACTCAAAATAAACTTGGGAGAGGATGTTGTAAAATAAGGATATGGACCCAACCGAAATTCTTTGTCCCAATCCCCAATGATACGAATATGCATCATCCGAATAAATGAGTTCATGTCGAGCATGGCAGAAACCATTTGATTAGTGGTTAGTGATGTGTACCATTAACAGACACAAGGGAACCCACCAATGATGAATATGAACCCCAAGGTCCCTAGTACAATATAATGAGTGTGAATAGAGTATCTGATGTCGAACACTCATAAAATCAATCAATTAGGAGTCAATGTTAAAAGCCCATTGTCAATCATGACGAGGCCTTCCATTGATCACTGCTTGCTCCAAGATACTAGCTAGTTTCTAGATCCCTCTCCTAGATAATGTGTTAAATTCAATAGCAAGAGACCCATCAAGGGAGGGCCTTGATGTATCCCCCATAAAACGACACAAAAAATACACTGAGAGATGATTTGAAGAGAGAGTGTCACAAAGTACAACTGACACAGGGACAAGCGACTTGGAAAGTCAACAAAACAACAAATGGCTAACTCAAGATTAAAATTACCTTGAACATATAGCATGGCACAATGGTGACTTGGTAGAAATACACAAGAGATGGATGAATATAGTGCAACAATGAAGGAGGCATCAAATCACTCTACATGATGATTGGAAGAGTAACCAGTTAGAGGAGTATCTTTGAGTCATATTACTGGGACAGCTCCTAGAAAAGATAAAACCCAACTATATGATGAGGAATCAAATAGGTGCTATGCTCAAGGGTGACTCAACCGACCCTTCCATTTTGAGAATAGACCAATGGTGAAAAACCCCAACTCTTGTTTTTTTGTATTTTTCGTCTACTTCATGGTTTAATCAGCAAAATAGAATGACACAAGTAAGATCGATATTATGTTCTGTAAATTTAGTCCCTCGATCCTGAAAATGTATAAAACAATAAAAGGGAGAACTCTTCTATCCTAGGTTGACTAGAGTATTCCTTTTTTGTAAGTAGTCCATCTAGTCCAAAAAATGGTTAAGCTTACACTGGATAGACGTCCTTTCAAAACCATTTAACAAGTGTGAAAGAAAACAAGTTCACCCGGAAATATTTTCATGTTTAGAGAGTTTGAAAAGAGCTTAAATGAGACTCATGAATTTTTTTTTCATGTCCTTTTATGAGTCCGAAAAAGAGATAAAATTATACTTGGCATGAGAGAATGGGTGGCTTAATAGCATGATCCTATGTTCCAAGTGCATGGAACTGACCTAAGAAATGAGGAATGCAAATGGTACTAGAAAGTGAGGTCCGCTCTTATAATTTGTTCTCTCCCTGGCTAGGTGAATGAAAAATAGAGGCCAAATAATGAAAGAGGTGGATGGTCAAGGCTACTACATAGCAGTAAGCGGGATATGGGAAAACAATAGTGCAGTGACAAGAGGCATGACGTGAGAAAAAAATTCATAGGATGCCATTAAGAAACATAAAAATGTTTTCAGGAATCCCTACAAGATATGTCCATAATATAGACGAAGAGAGGAAAATGAGGCTCAATATTCAAGTCATGGCGGGGCTAAAAGACGACTCTCGGGCCTATAGGAAACTCACAGTATGCATATGAGATGGAGCTTTGGGTTATAAAAATGGCACCCATGATAGGTAGGCACTATCAAACCAATTACAACATGCAAAAGGAGTGCCTAGCATCACAACCGACCGGGCTCGAACCTAAGGCATATTGTTGGCAGTATGGATGGTTAATAATGAAAAACAGAAATTGCAAGGAAAAACCTATCCCTGTATACTAGGTTAGGAATATATACCTCACATTTAGTGGATGTTTCCATATTTGTGAAAACAAAATCCCTATAATCCTATATAAACATGTCAACTATATTCCAAGGTCAAAACACATAGTGAATTCTCAAAAAAGAAAAAAAATTGGATTTTGAGGATATGATATATGCAAAACAAAAGCATGCACACCACACACCTATGTAAAAGGAACTACACATCTCAATGCTTTACACCAAGTAGATTGCATGGATAGGATTAGGCCAAGGACCATGTTCGTCATTAATGAACTCATGAGTCAATGTGATCATCATATGGCTCACCATGTTGTGTCTGTGATATCATGGTCCACATATTTGAACTGTGACACCTTACCTAATATATCCTCATCGATGATGACCCCATCTAGGATGTCAGGTGTCACCAATGTATACCTGACATCCTTCTTCAATTTCATTGGTTATGCATCATCCTCCCTTGGTGGAATGTAATCCATAGTAAACCTTGGCTCTGATGATGATGCTCCCAGAGTCTTGTTATCGGACTAATTGGTAAGTGCGGACACTAACAGATCTCCCTAGATCCACCTAGATCTAGAACAAAACAGGACGGGACATGACTCTTTCCCTAAGTTATGACCATTGAATTAGTTAATAAGGAGGAACAAGTGACATACCTTTGTAACGCTTCCTAGAGTCTTTGTTGCTCCCGCTTCGCTCCGGTGCTCTCGTGAGGTCAAGACCAAGACAACAAAATCCAACCAAAGTGAAGATAGCAAAAGGTATTCAATCATCAACTTATGTATATGATCAAGGAGTTACATAATAAAGTGAGAATGCCTTTATGGGAAAAGGACATGTCGCTATATCATATTAATAAAAAGTAGAAGATACAAACTGATCACCTTGATGTCGCAAGCTTCCTTTCAGTGACTCTTTCTTCCAACACACACACTTGCTCTGTCCTTGTATGAAGAATATCCAATTCCTCTTGATAGACCTACTAGAGTCTTCAAGCTTCTGCTCAAGTTGGGTTCTTCACACAATTCCTTCACCAATTCTTCAATTAATCTTGCTTAACCTTTTCCATGAGAATCCTTTCAATATATAGGAGAGGATGAGATGGTTACATGGATGAGAATGATCCCACCAAATCAGGGAAACCAGTAAAATGATAACCATTCGAATGCCAACCCATTTTCTAGAAGATTCCCTTCTAGAACCATCAAGACTTCATCTTTTTTCCAAGCTTGACATCAAGTTCGCACCTTGTGTATAGATCACAATGTGAGAAGTCCGCACCCTAGATGAAGGTGGCCTGCGAGAATGGGTCATTCTTGCACCCTAGGCTATAAGAAGCCTATGAACTCACTTTGAAAACATGATTTCTGGAAGGAGATAAATGGCGTTTTTCTCAGGAGAAAGTTCTTGTTAGGAGCCTGAGTACACCATATTTAATACACCATCAAGATGACCAAAATCATGTGTAACAGAATGCCCCCCAAAGTATGAGGCCAGAATCAGTGATAACCGAAATACTTTGTAAACTGTGTGTGTGTGTGTCGGAAACCAGGAGTGCACCTAATCGGAAACCTACAAACAACTTAAGCATATGCAGAATATCATACTAGTTTTGAGGTAGGCATTCCCATACTCAGATCACAGACTGATGACATCATAAACATAGGTCATGGCCACCAATCATACATCGTGGATCCATACTGTCAAAATATCACATAGTCACCAAGAATACACTGTGGATCTATGCAAGAAGAATCAAATTAAGACGACATAGCCACGATACATACAAAGTGGATCTATGTGTCAGCAAATTATACATATTCCATCACAACCTGGACCAAAGAGATAAGATCCAGGGTCTTCGATCCCATCACCCAAATGTATGAATCTAACCATGTGATTACATGTGTCGAAGTTGAACATGGTAGAAACCACTTCATTACCGGTCATTGATGAAACCGTTAACAAGTGCGAGGGAAATCATTGTTAATGTTAATGACTCCGAAGGTACAGTAGTACAATCCACCGAATGTGAATAAATGAGTTGAGGTCAAACATTCAACGGAATATCTCGATCAGGGGTCAATGATGAAAACCCACTGTCGAAAGCGAGGAAACCTGCCATTGAGGCATGAAAGTTCCAAGGTACCAAAGAATTTCTAAGTCTTGTTTCCGGATAATGAACTGGAGTCAACGGAACAAAACTCATCACAGGAGGGCCTTGATGTATCCCTCATAATTAACACGAAATGATTAACATATTTTGAAGGTGAAACAGAGCATGATGTACATTAGACTAGACATAGGGAAGGTCGACACGAAGAGAATGGACAACTACAGATGGCCAACTCAATAGAGGTTTCAGATGAACTTCTCTTGAACATATGAATGACATGACGAATGATTTGGCAACATTGACTCATAGACAACTCAGGATATGACCTTGTAGCAAATCGAATGAGAGACAAATGGATTTCCCAAACCAGCTTCAGATAACGAATAAGGGGGTGTCATGTTCAAGAGCGACACTTACTGCCAATAATATGAATACGAAAACACATCCCTTTCCCAAATTTTCCCCCACCATTTCTGGCGAGTACCTCTTTATTTTTACGCAAGCTTGAGGAGGATAACATATGCTTGTTGATGTAAAATCATCCTTCGGATGAGTCCCTCAGAGTATGTTTAACGAACCCTAGGAAGGAGTGGTTCAGTCCCATTACGGGTCTTTCGATGTTTGTTTAACGAGTCCAAATATAGAAAACTCGAAGGTTTTTCATGATTATAGAGTCTGGAAAAACACTTAAAAGATAACTCTCTAAGTTCCTTTTTCGTAAAAGAGTCTGATGAGACTGAAAAAGAGATAAATTATCGCCCAACAAACACTTTCTTCAAATACTTTAATGAGCGTGAAAAGAGCAAGGTCGCTCGGAAATCTTTTCATGTTTAGAGAGTCTGAAAAGAGATTAAAGTGGACTCTAGGGGGGTTCCTTTTTCGTATAACCTTGTTGAGCCCGAAAAAGTGATAAAAGTGTGCTCGATCGCGTTCTCATGTATTTTCAAGCATGAGAATGGACAAATACCAGGCTCGAGGTTTTGTGCAAAAACCATAAAGAACAACTCAATCATGCAACAAAAAAGAGAAGAAATATCTGTATCCCAGTGTATAAATGTCGAAGTCGTCATGTCTGCAAAAGTCGCACTCATAAGGGTATTAGGCATTAGGTTTAATAAATAAAACAATTGCAAAAACCCAACAAAAATGGTGAAAGTAAATATAAGTGGGTAAAAGTTCTTTTTACCATAGTCATTGTAACTTTGCCAATATTTTAGCCCAAAACCTCTCTTTTTCCCTTGAATTTCGGCATTCGATTATGGGAGGTACGAGCATCCATTCGACGAACCGTCTTCGACAGTGAGGCAAGCTCCTTATCTTCTATCTTTTCATGGTTCAATTTTTCATTTTCATTGGTAAAATTCATGTTTTTGAGTTTGTTTTAGGGGTTAAATTTGCACTCAGCCATTCTCGCAGGCCAACCACACGGGACCTGCGAGAATGCATCATTCTCGCAGGTGGCCACAAAGGCACCCGTGAGAACCTCACACTATGCCTAAAGGGCACCTGTGAGAACCGCAAAGTGAAAAATGTCTTTGAAGTTTGCTCAATGAAAAAGATACCAAGTGTTGGTCCTCGGTTTTGACCATGCTCTTTGCCTATACTATATACCACAAACCTCCAATTACATGCCAGTACCACCCTTTTGACCTCATTTTGACATAATAAAACATCTCCTTACCATTCAAACGGGTCACCTAAGGTATCTTTGAATTTCAAGCTATTTTTATGCACTTTAATGCTTTAAATTGGTATTGGAATTAATCTCGTTTGGGTTAGGTACCATTGCTATTCTTGGAACAGGATTCCGGTACCAGGTACCAACTCGCACCGTGGAGGTACCAGTGGAGCCGTTCGGGATCTGTGCATTATGGTGTGCATTATGGTTCGAATGAGAGATAGAAAGATTTGCAGGACAGCTGGAGTCATTGCCACGGAGTGTTCGAAGACATCATGAGCCTGGATCGATTATTCCTCATCGCTCACACTTCGTGACACTACGTGTCACGAAGATGTGAAATACGTTTTCAGTTTGATTGCAAGACATTTCTCGGATTAGCGATCGGTTTGTTTTATGCTTCTTTGTTTAGACTGTTACAAATAGTAGGATTTTGATATAAATCCGTGTTCACTCCTGAGAATGGGTTACTGTTACTGTTGCCATTGCTATTGCTATCGTTATTGTTATGTGATACCGTGAACCTATGTTTTGAATACAGATTACTGTTATGCTCTATTAGTCGACTAATATGTGATTTAAGTATTTCTTTCCTAATTGGATGAAGCACGAAGTTTATACAGTGATTGAATAGAATGTTGTAGTCGGCTCTGGTTCTTACTCACAGCGTTGTGTTGTTTGGTTGGGCCCGCCAAACCGGTGCAAGCCGTTGTTTTACTTTGCAATAGATTTAGTTTTATATTGTTATAGCTTTAGTTCATTTCAAGGTTTCAGAACTTGTATCCGAGGTAGCTTAGCGTTCACATATTTCGCTTTAGTTTATCATAGCTTCAGTTCATTACAGTGTGCTAATGTTTACTTACATGACAGTTAAAAGTTTCAGAATCGTGTTTACTTATTCCTCAATAGAATCATTTTCCAGACTGTTATCTTTTTACGTTGGTGAATGTTAAACGCAGTACTGATGCCTGTAGGGTTTAGCATATGCATGTGGTTGTTTGGCTTTTCATTTTCACTTTGAACATAACTCAGTATTAGCATTCACTTTTCTTCGTTAGACAATAGTTACCTTGCTTGCTTAGAACAGTAGATTACAGTTAGAACAAAAGGATCTCCTGGTACCAGTAGATACGATAATACTCTGTTTTCCTGTAGATAGAATAGATTGATTTTTGCTGCTCAGAATGAATGCATTTTCGACAATACTCTGTGTGTCCTAACTTAAACAGAAATGATGATGGTAGAGGA
>JZKD02S0315167.1:226938-290836 GCA_000966675.3 Picea glauca
ACTCGGTTATAATGACTCTAACACCTCGTACGACCTCCATCATGATCCGACACCCCCTCTACTTCCACCCCACTTCAAATCTTCTCATATCATTTTCCTCGACCGTTCCTTCCACGACATTCTTCATCGCACTTTCTCCTTTCATCGCCCTTACTCAACCAGTGTTGCCCACATCCAACCTCCACTACCATTGATCAACTCCCCTGTTATGCCAAAAGGAGCCATGGTAGAAAACCGCCACAAGCCTAAAACATACGCTAACTTAGAATCCCTCCCGGAATATCGGGCGACGAGAGAAATTTTCAAGCAAGCCGGGTGGGAGCCATTTCTAAAAAGGTTCAATGGGTATAACGATGCCATCACACTACAATTTGTGCTGCATTTCGATGGTGAGACCGCCAAGGTGGGTGAACTTGAGTTCGGGGTCACAGAGGAATTCATTGCCGAGGCAATTCAACTACCCGCTATGGGCCAGAGGTGGACGAAGGGACAACCAGTGGATAAAAAGCTCTGTGTACATTTATTGAAACCTCAGTACCGGGACACGGAATGGTCCAGGGGCACGTCGCGGGCTTGGCTAGAGCCACAGTGGACGCAAGTGTTGATCATCCTCCAGCGTTATTTAACGTGCGAGGGGCGATACACCATTATATTCCCCTGCCACGCCCGACTGTTGTTACACTTCACAGGTACTCCGCTGAATATACCATTTTTCTTGTTAAAAAGTTTGAAAAGAATGGCCGAACAGGTCCAGAGGGTTAGTGAATTTCGAGGGAGTTTATTTCACTTCGGGTTAGTTAAAAGATTGATCACTTCTGCACTATCGAAAAAGAAAGAGACTTGGGACCTCTTTACTGCACAAACCCTTGCCCATGCCAAGTCGAAATCTAAGAAGGTGAAACCTGTTTCCCCACAGAAAAAGTTGACTTCCAAACAAAAGAAAGTCAAAACCCCTACCAAAGACTCCGCTGGGAACCCTGAGCCCGAACCTCCAATTCATGACGAGGTAGAACCCAACGCTGAAATTGGGAAGGCCACGATACCTACAGAGGCAAACCTCAAAGCCCCGAGTTCTCCCCCAGCCACCGAGAATATAATCGATGTGGAGGAACTAGCCGAGTCAGCTGATAAGCCTAGGAGGAACTCGAAGAGGAAATGCAAAAGTGTATTGTCGGGCATGGACGATTCGGTACCCAGCTACCCCACGCAAGAAAGATTGGAAAGCATAGATGGTCACGAGGAGGCCCCGGAGCCATCTGAGATGACCTGGACGTTGTCCCAGCTCGTTCAAAAGAATCATAGAACCAATCGGCAGGCCACTACCCTCAAGAAAATTGTGCAGAATGAATCCGTCCAGGTACCAACCGGTACCCCTGTTCAGTCGCCAAGAGAGCTCACCCCTGAACCCCATCCAGTTGACACTTCTACACTCAGCCCCATTCATCCAGACTCAATTCACAACCAGGAACTCAGCCCCGATCGTAACTTTGATCCAACTGATACTTATGAGCACACCCCAGATCAGTTTACTCCTGAATTTAGTTCAGACCATAACTCCGATAAATTCCACACCCCTGTTCAAAGTCCCGAAGAGCTCACGCATGCATCTAGCCCCTCACCGCAGCCTAGGGAAGGCCAAACAATTGAAACCCACTACGAGCTCTCCTCCAGTCGGTCCTTGAAGCCAATGATGACGAAACTAGAGAGCAGGAATAGCAGACTGAAGGAGAAATTGCATGAGTACCATGTACTGGACAGACATGTTAAAACCGAAAACGAACTCATGAAGCTCAGGGTGACCCACCTTTTGTCAAAAATCGAAAGATTAAAGCAGAGGAAGAAAGGCATTGTCAAAAGGAACTTTAGAGGATTCCTAAGAAGCATGTTATAATCAACAGGGTCCTTAAGAAAGAAATCATGAACACGAAGAAGCAGGAGAGGCTACAGATCCTGGTTGCAGTTGCTGCAACCCTGTGATGGCTATCAAGTTTTTTGATTTTTGTTGCCTGAGGACAGGCAAGAACTTCAGTGTGGGGGTATGTTGGTCCCCGGTTTTGACCATGCTCTTTTCCTATACTATATACCACAAACCTCCAATTACATGCCAGTACCACCCTTTTGACCTCATTTTGACATAATCAAACATCTCCTTACCATTCAAAGGGGTCACCTAAGGTATCTTTGAATTTCAAGCTATTTTTATGCACTTTAATGCTTTAAATTGGTATTGGAATTAATCTCGTTTGGGTTAGGTACCATTGCTATTCTTGGAACAGGATTCCGGTACCAGGTACCAACTCACACCGTGGAGGTACCAGTGGAGCCGTTCGGGATCTGTGCATTATGGTGTGCGTTATGGTTCGAATGAGAGATAGAAAGATTCGTAGGACAGCTGGAGTCATTGCCACGGAGTGTTCGAAGACATCATGAGCCTGGATCGATTATTCCTCATCGCTCACACTTCGTGACACTACGTGTCACGAAGGTGTGAAATACGTTTTCAGTTTGATTGCAAGACTATTCTCGGATCAGGGATCCGTTTGTTTTATGCTTCTTTGTTTAGACTGTTACAAACAGTAGGACTTTGATATAAACCTGTGTTCACTCCTGAGAACGGGTTACTGTTACTGTTGCCATTGCTATTTCTATCGTTATTGTTATGTGATACCGTGAACCTATGTTTTGAATACAGATTACTGTTATGCTCTATTAGTCGACTGATATGTGATTTAAGTATTTCTTTCCCGAGTGGATGAAGCACGAAGTTTATACAGTGATTGAATAGAATGTTGTAGTCGGCTCTGGTTGTTACTCACAGCGTTGTGTCCTTTGGTTGGGCCCACCAAACCGGTGCAAGCCGCTGTTTTACTTTGCAATAGATTTAGTTTTATATTGTTATAGCTTTAGTTCATTTCAAGGTTTCAGAACTTGTATCCGAGGTAGCTTAGTGTTCACAGATTTCGCTTTAGTTTATCATAGCTTCAGTTCATTAAAGTGTGCTAATGTTTACTTACATGACAGTTAAAAGTTTCAGAATTGTGTTTACTTATTCCTCAACAGAATCATTTTCCAGACTGTTATCTTTTTACGTTGGTGAATGTTAAACGTAGTACTGATGCCTGTAGGGTTTAGCATATGCATGTGGTTGTTTGGATTTTCATTTTCACTTTGAACATAACTCAGGATTAGCATTCACTTTGCTTCGTTAGACAATAGTTACCTTGCTTTCTTAGAATAGTAGATTACAGTTAGAACAAAAGGAGCTCCTGGTACCAGTCGATACGATAATACTCTGTTTTCCTGTAGACAGAATAGATTGATTTTTGCTGCTCAAAATGAATGCATTTTCGACAATACTCTGTGTGTCCTAACTTAAACAGAAATGATGATGGTAGAGGATTGGGCATAAAGGTAAAATAATCGTGTGGCACCATATTTTGGGAATGAGAATAGTAGTACCAGCATTTGAGCACAAGACTGTTTTTTCTATTGATGACTTAAATAGGAAATTCTCAGTTTCAGGTTAGTCATTAGAATTCAAGTTATTAGAATAGGTGTGTGTTTTATTCTTAGGATAGCATTCAGATAGATACTAGACGCTTGCCTGCACATAATGTGTATCAGCTCGAAGTTTACCAACCCTGGTTTGACAATTTAGTGTTTCAAGTCACTTAAAAGCTTCAATTTAGCAGCCTGACACCAAGTCTTGAAGAGAGTTGCTGACCTTTTTCTTATGTTTCTTATGCAGGCATTTAGCTATAACCATGGTTTTGGAATGGCATGAAAGAGAGCATGAAGAAGATGATGCTATTGTTGGGAATAACCCAGGAACCATTGCCACTTTGCGAGACTGTGGTCTCCTGAAATTCTTTTGTATCCCAAGTATGAGGGCCCAAGTCATTCTATTGGAGTACCTTGTGCATATGTGGGACGTGGACCAACAAGTTTTCCATGTAGGGGTCCACACATTGTCCTTGGATATCAAGGATGTTTATTTCTTGAAAGGACTGTCACGGTGTGGGTACCATGCTAGCTTGACTGGTAGCAGAGGTGGTGGGTTGCCTATGAGTGAATACTGTCATTTCTACTGCGTTCCAGAGGCGGAAAGGAGCAAAGGAAAAGTTTCCATTTGGGGGGTGCAGAATTTGACCCTTTGCACTATTTTGTTCACCATTTCTCGTATGGCTGGGAGTGCTAGTCTACACATGGCTCTCCAGAGCTACTTTCAGTATTCCATAGAGTGTATTGAGCCTCGGGTCTTTAACTGGGCAGACGCAGTCCTTTGTAGCATGAAGAGGCGACCTGAAGCAATTTGGTTACGGGTCTTTGTTGGTGTCCTTCTTTCTTGAGAGGGTTCCCTTGCTAAGGTTGCAGGTTGAGTGGGGTCTACCGGCTCCAGAGGATACAAGAATGCTGAGGTGGTGTAACCTCATGGCCAAGCATGTATCTGGACCAATCATCAAATACACTGATTCCTTCTTTGACTGGTTGCGACCACAGATGTTGATGGTCGATGATTATGCCTATGCCGGATTGGACTTCCGAGGAGAACCAAACTTGGCCCTGCCCGAGGGCGCTCAGTGGGGAGATATCGGTAAGAAGTACACACATTTTTTCACTTTTTAAATGTTTTTGTGAGTTTTATCATATGCAAATCTTTTTATGTTTGTCCAAGGTCTAATTACAAAAATTCTTTTTGATGACACAAACGTGGGGCCTAATCGACCTCCGGGTACTTCTCCTATCCAGCGATGGGGAGAGGTGGCTCCAGTTCCATGATGGGACGCTGAAGATTATGAAGCGGTGGAACAAAACCTGGAGGGTTTGATAGTAGACATTCCAGACATGCCTCTTGGAGAGGTTTCGCGATGTTACCAGCGTCATATACTGGGTGTGTCAGAGTCTGTTGGCCAACTGCTTTGTAGGGTTTCCTGGGTAGTCATGTGTTACCATGAACATCATCCGTGACGTTACTTTGTAGAAGCTATGAGCTTCAGATTTTGAAATTTTGGTCCTCGGACAGAACTTTTTTGTAAAAACTTTTTGATCGTTATATATACATACGGCTTCTATCGGGTTATCTTGTGTTGTGTGATGATGTGATTGATTTATAAATCACCCAAATTTCTATCTAATACATAGTTATATAATGCATCAGTTAATGTATTTAGACATCTAGGAATATGTTGATATTCAATATAATCAAAATAACATTCCAAGAGGCGAATTCGCAAATACACCCGTAACAAGGTAGGACTTCGAATAGAATAGACATTACTTAAATATAGTACTATGAGCTACGAATCAAGTCGTAGAACAAAGCTATGAATACCGAGAGAGATAGCATCAATCAATAATTCGATAACGACGCTATACTCTGCGATATTTTTGGTCGCACGGACAAGGCACACACCTCGTAGAGTGACAAGTTCGTTTGTAGGGGCGTAAATTGCCCACGCAACAGAAGCAAGGTTTCGAGTACTATGGCTAGATCCATCAGCGAAGCCAATGTGGGGTAGCGAAGACTCTGACATCTAGAAATCAAACACAACGTCACATAAGGGTAGAGACCAGATAACGAAAAAAAGCAAACTACAGTAACACAAAAGAAGTATGATACAATAAAAATACAAGTAATCATGCACAGATGATCTTATGCATAGTACTTCTTCAAGTACAACCCATTTATGGGTTCACTCAAAGGGATACCATCGTAATCTACTAATTCGTAAGCTCCTTTCTCCAAAACTCGTCTAACGATATAAGGACCTCACCACATGGCTTCAAATTTTCCAACTCCTAGCGATCTTGTTTGTAGAGGAGAACTGGATCCCCGTTGGAGAAAATGCGAGGCTTGACATGTTTGTCATATTGGGCCTTGACACGTTTCTTCTGGGCTTCTATGACTATGGTAGCATCGCGTCGAGTTTCGTCTAACCACATAACGTACAACAGACGTTCTTCTTCTGCAGAAGTGTTTGGTAGGAGTTCGACGGCTAGTTTTAAAGAGGGTATCTCGCATTCAATCGGGAGAATGGATTCTAAACCATAGACTAACCAGAAAGGTGTAAACCCAATAGCGGACTTAACATACGTCCGATAAGCCCGCAATGCTGAAAAAAACATTGTGTGCCAACTTGTTTTTTGAATCCCTATCATTCGTCGAAGCATGGTTATGAGAACTTTGTTAATCGCTTCAACTTGGACATTGGCTTGTGGGTAATAGGGCATTGAGTTTTCATGGCAAAGACCGAACTTTTCAGTGAGTTCGGACATCATGAAGTTTCTAAAGTGGCTACCGTGATCAGTTACAATAGCCTGAGGAACACCAAAACGAGCTATGTTGTGATTGAAAATGAATAATGTTGCGGTCTTTCCAGTATTGTCAAATGTCGGCATCGCCTCAGCCCATTTTGTAAAATAATCTACGGCTACAATAATGTATCCATGCCCCCCGGACCAGTGGGGGTGACATGTCATGAAAGTGATGACCCATTTCACAAAGGGAACAATAGAGACCATAGGGTGAAGAGGAGCAGGATGTGACCGTATCTTATGATTATAGGTCTGGCAAGCGTGGCATTTTTGGATGGCGATTATGCAATCGTTAAATAAAGAAAGCCAAAAATACCCTGCTCGTAAGATCTTCTGGGCAGTAGCATACCCAGATATATGACCACCACAGGATCCAGAATGGCAGTCATTTAAGGCTTTCTCAGCTTCGTCGAATGTGAGGCAGTGTCAAAAAACTGAGTCAATCCCACGGAGATAAAGAGTATCTCCGAGGATAATATATTGATGGTCTTGGTAGCGTATCCGACGCCGGTCAGTACTGGAAAAATTAGGCCAGAAAGTCTCGGTTTGGAGATATATGATGATATCGCCATACCAAAGATCATCGAAACTAATGAGGAAAAGGGATTCATCAGGTAATGAATTAGCTGCTACATTTTCCATTTCAGAGTAGGGAAAGTTGCATATCAACTCGACAAACACTAAGGACTTCTTGGACTTGGCTCATTCGAATTCTAAGTCAAACTCCTTGAGTATAACTATCCATTTGGAGTATTTTCCCCCTAACAATTGACGTGTGAGAATGTGTTGCATAGGGTTGCAGTTAGAAATCACTGTAGTCTTGCGAGAGAGGATATAGTGCCGGAAACGTTGAATTGCTTGGATGGCTGCCAAGGCCATTTTTTCGACATGTAGATACTTGGTTTCGGTAGGTGTTAGAATTCGAATCAGGTCATAGATAACATGTTCGTCATAAAAATCATTCTCTTGGACGAGAACCATAGAAATGGTGTAATCCGAGGCTGCAAGGTAAAGAAAATAATCGCGACTGTAATCGGGGGGGGAAGAGAAGCGGAGAACATGTCAGGGATAGTTTCAAAGCTTTGAAGGCTTTGTTTTTTATGGTATCCCATACGAACTCAGACCCATTTTTGAGGATTCACGTAAATCCACGAGTTATCTTGGCGTAGTTTGGGATGAAGTGATGAAGAAAGTTTGCTTTCCCTTGCAAACTTTGTAACTGGTGAAGTGTAGAAGGAGTAAAGAGATTGAGAATCACCTCGACCTTTAAAGGATCCACCTTGATCCCTTGACATGAAACAATAAATCCTAGAAGTCGGTCAGATTCTACACAGAAAACGCATTTGTGAGGATTCAAGCGTATATGGTAAAACTGATAGCAGACGAAAATGTCTCGGAGGTGGATTGGATGATCGACTCAGTGCATGGAATGAGCAGGTAAGTCGTCAAGATATGGTTGCATGATGTGCTTGATATCATGGAAGGCATAAGACATAGCGCATTGAAAAGTTGCACCAGCATTCTTGAGACCGAAAGGAAGTTTTCGATAGGCGAAAGTGCCCCAAGGACAAATAAAAGTCGTCTTGTGTTGATCCTTGGGAACAATATTGATTTGATTATATTCGGAGAAACCATCCATCAAAGAGAAGATTTCGCTTCTGATGCAATCGTCGACAATTTGATCGACGAAGGGGGTAGGAAAGTTGTCCTTAGGACAAGCTTTGTTGATATCCCTATAATCAACGCATACATGGATTGTGCCTTGTTTCTTGTGGATCGGGACAAGAATGGAAACCTAGTCAGTGAGGGCCACTCGGTAAATAAAGTTGGCTTTGAGAAGTTTCTTAACTTCAATCTTGATAGCAGTCGCTTTACGGGGGTGAACTGGACGAAGGAGTTGCCAGACAAGTTTAGTGTCTGGGTATGTCTTGATCTCATGTATCACAATGTTGGGGTCGATACCCGGCGTTTCTTCGTAGCTCCAAGCGAAGACGTCACGAAACTTTTTGAAAAGTGACATGTAGGTGACGATTTCATCAAGGGAACACGAAGCTCCGATATGCACATTTTCGACAATTCCAGGTTTGATGGATATGTCGAGGGGAATAGTGGGTAAGATATTGCTTAAGTTCCCTTCAGAAAACACATCGTGTGTGGACTCGGGAATGGTTGAAATGACAACAACGGTCGACGGGGTCGAGATCCATTGGTAGTTCTCAATGGTATGTTGCTCCAGAAAGAGGATGGAATGGTGATGTCCATCATCCCAAGGGGTGTCTTCCATGACAGACATGATCATCTCATCTGTGGGAAAAATGACACAAAAAGGATCTGGAGACAACTCATTAAAAGAGGGGGTAGAAGGGGTTGCCGATTGAATGGCTTGATAGGCAGATTCGACTAGACTTAAAGGCATTTCATCGTCGTAACGAAGATGATCACTAGGGTCAGGTACCACCCATGGATCGTGAGACGCGGGGTTTTCATGAATCGAGGTGGATATCATGTTGATTGAAGCAACAGACAAGTGTGGAGCATCGGGTGGTGGAATGGGGAAAGTACCCATTAACGAAGAGTCTTTGAGAAGACCTACACCAACATTCTCGTAACTGGGAGGGGTTTTGGTGTTGAACAGTATGTTTCCAGTACGCGTATCCAAGTTAAAGAAGGCTAATTGGTCGATGGTGACAACCTTTCCTTGACGTGGGAAACATAAAACATGAAAAAGAGTCGACACAACTACACGCATGGAATCGATCCAACTACGGCCAAGTAGAAGATTGTAATCGAGATGGGCGTCAAATACTTCCACTTCGACTTGGACCGTTTTTCCTTCTAGCGTGATTGGCAACGAAGGAAGAACATCATAGGGCTTAAAACTTGAGCCATTGAAGTCTTTGAGAGTGTTATTGGATTCATTCAAAGAGGAAGAGCTGATGGATTTCCAACAGATAACAGACATGACACATGTCGAGGCACCCTCATCAATAACGGTTCAAAAAATGCTTTTGTTGGAGACAATCACTTGGATTTGGAATGCGAGTTGAGGGGGTAACCTTAGAATGTGATCTTCCAAGTCAAAAAGTATTAAATTCACATCCGTCGGGTCGATGCAACCAATAGCTTTCAACAGTGCCTTCCGTTGTGTGGGAAAACTTTGAAGGACTTCGAGGGCTAACATCGTAGAAGGTGCTTAGGCTAGATCTTGAACAATGTTGTAGTTCTGGGCAGCACGAGCATGAGGATTGAAAGCCGATTTCCAAATGACGCCCTTTGGATGGGGTCGAAGAACTGTGTCAAGGCTCAGTTGTTCGAGATGAAGAGGACCGTTGGTAGGTGGAGTCGTAAGAGAGGGTTGTACCAATGAAGGAGGTAGATCATCAACCTTCTCTTTAGAGGGAGAATAATCTTTGGCTTGAGTGGTGAGTGCAATGTCATTCTTCTTTGAATCGCCATTACACATCAATACATAGGACGTAGTAGAAGGGGAAGGTTGGTCATTAATGACCAATTGGGCCTGTTGTTGAGAGGGGAAAGGTTGGGACAAAACGGCCGGAGTGGGTGGTTTCAGAGACCCTTGAAGGAACTTAGTAACTTCGGCGTGTCGTGGACAATCCTTCATGTAGTGATCATCACCATAGATAAGACACGGGTATCGGGGTTTGCACTTATCCCTATCGTCCATAGGTGGAGTTTTGGTTCTCTCTGCTTGAGAAGTATTTTTGTCCTCCTTATTCTTACCCTTTCCCTTTCGAGATTTGTTTTTACCGGCTGGGGTAGATTGAACTGCATTTACCTCAGAAGTCTTGCCAATGGGAGGGGTAGGAGACAGAGAATTTTGAACATTAGAAGAAGTAGGTTTGGGGTTGATACTTGAGGCGGAATGTGGTTGGGGATGGAAAGTGCCAATCACACCATCGGCTGCATGAGAGGCAACTGAAGTAGTTGACATGGCGGAAGTGGAAGGACGAGGTGCATCAGGGAGTAAGTTGTAAAGAGTACTCGTTTGTGAGTAAACGAGGTCAAGATATTGAGAACGACTTATGGCCTATTCTTCTGTGAAAACTCCACCCATGGCAATGTCAGGAGTGATGTTGTTCACAAATGATTTTGTGAACCACTCTGCCAGCAACTGATCAGGAAGTTTGAGTTTGATGAGACGTCATCTCCGTCACCACTCATGAATGTGATCGGACATATGAGTGGGTTTGGTTTGTTTGAAAGAACTCAAAATCTTGGTCCCCGTTTCATAACGAATCGGTATCTGGTAGTGGGTGAGGAAATCCATAGCTAGGGTGTTGAAGTCGGTGAAGAAACCTCGTGGTAATTCTATATACCACTTCACAGCAGAACCTGTGAGAGTTCTTTGAAAAAGACGTAATTGGATAGAGTCGTCCATCAAGGAGTTGGATGAGCACCAGAGATGAAAATTCATGACATGATTGTTCTGGTTCTCTCCTTCTTTTCCATCGAATTTAGGGATGTCAGATGGTAGCTTGGCTAGCATAGCAGACCATTGGGGACAGTGACAGATTGGATCGTTTAAAATCCTCGATAGATCCAAGAGATCCAAAGTGGCCAAGAAGGGTAACTATCTATTCACATGCGGGTACTGGTGTCTTTGGGGAGGGAGTCCCGTCAGAAAACCAGTGGGACCATAAGCAGTGTGCATATAATGCGAAGACTTAGGCAGATTCGGTGGTTGTTGTGGAGGAAAGTAGCTCATGGGATTGTATCCTTGAACAGGGACATGAGTTTGAGCATTCGAGCCCCAAATAGGATTAGACATACCTAGATATCGTTGGCCTATACTAGGGGGTATAACGGATGTAGCTGGAAGCTGTTGTCCCCCAGTCGATTGAGGATTATGTTGTATCAGATGGTTCCAATACTGGGCCAAGGATGGAGGTATGTTTTGTTCGTAGGATGGGGTTGGTGGGGGTTGTCCTCCAATTGGAAGTTGTGTTCCAATTGGGGGTTGTGTTCCAATTGGGATTTGCATTCCAATAGGAATTTTCCCTATAAGGGGGGGTTGAGTCAAACCTCCTTGGTGAAATTGTCCACCAACAGGAATCTGGTAATTTGGTGTGAACGATGAAATAGTGCAACTAGGATTAGTGTTGCCGGTAGAGGACGAGAAAGGTCCTTCGAAAGGGGGTTGAGGAAGTGTCAAAATGAAGTTGGGAGGAGAGTGCCCAGAAGAAAAGGGACCACCAAGAGTTCCATATGGGGTTTGCATAGGAGTGGGAATAGAAGCATTCAACGCATGGTATCCCGGTGGAAGCATCAGGGTGACACTGGGTGAGAGAGGTGTGTTGATTGGGGCTTGACTAGCCGCTGTAATCCCAGTGTGAATACTCGTAGTGTCTATGTAATGGACCATTTCTATAGGGATGGTCAAGATGTGGTCATCTCGTGGAGCTTCTTTACCAAGAAAATAATAAGAAGTAGTAAAACATACTGTGTCTGGGTCAGAGGTTTCGGGGAACGCAGGTGAGATGGTGATTTCAATGCCCGATCCTGCACCAAAAAGGTCCCTTCTAAAAACACCAGAAAACCAAAAAGGATCTTGACCCTTAGGTCCTAGAAAGGGTCCAGTCGGTGATCCAAAAGACACAACAACTAACTCTCTTGAAAAATTCACTCGCATAATATGTCTCTCAGAATCGGGGTGAAGTAGAAAGTCCTCTCGAGAATTGGTAATTCGGAAACGTTCTCGAGAGTCAATTCTTTCCACTTGTGGAGTGGTGATGTCTTGGAATTCACTCTGTTGAGGAGATCCCTCAAGTGAGCTTGTAGGCAGGGGTTGAGAACCTTCCAGGTTTTCTAGAGGTAAGCCCTGCATTCTACATGAACGACGTGGAGGGTCTATTGTGAACGAGTTACAAAATTATGAAGAAAGACCTATGGTCAACTTGGGTAAACAAATAGCACGCGCTAGTAAACAAAATCTAGGAAACAATACCAAGCAAACAAGACCTTCTAATTTTGAAGTTACTAGTTGGTGATGAAATCCAACGTCGCAACAACGAGATGAGAAGGGGTTGGGCTAGGGTGGAAAAGTTACGTTAATGACCTATTGTAGCCATATATTATTTTACAAAATGGGCCGAGGCGATGCCGACATTTAACAATATTGGAAACATTGCAACATTATTCATTTTCAATCACATCATAGCTCGTTTTGGTGTTCCTCAGGCTATCGTCACCGATCACGATAACCACTTTAGAAACTTCATGATGTCCGAACTTGTTGAAAAGTTGGGTCTTCACCATGAAAACTCAACACGCTATTACCCACAAGCCAATGGCCAAGTTGAAGCGATTAACAAAGTTCTCATAACCATGCTTCGACAAATGATAGGGATTCACAAAACAAGTTGGCACACAATGTTGTTTTCAGCATTGTGGGCTTACCGGACATCCATTAAGTATGCTACTGGGTTTACACCTTTCCATTTAGTCTATGGTTTAGAAGCTATTCTTCTGATTGAATGCAAGATACCCTCTTTAAAACTAGCCATTGAACTCCTACCGAACACTTCTACAGAAGAAGAACGTCTATTGTACCTTATGAAATTAGACGAAACTCGACGCGACGCTACCCTAGTCATAGAAGCCCAGAAGAAATGTGCCAAGGCCCAATACAACAAACATGTCAAGCCTCACATTTTCTCCAAAGGGGATCTGGTTCTCCTCTATGAACAAGATCAAGATATGCTAGGTGCTGGAAAATTGAAGCCATGTGGAGAGGTCCTTATATCGTTACACGAGTTTTGGATAAAGGAGCTTATGAGTTAGTATATTATGATGGCATCCCTTTGAGTGAACCCAGAAATGGGTTGTACTTGAACATTTACTATGCATAAGATCATCTGTGCGCAAGTGCTTGTATTTTTATTGTATCATACTTCTTGTGTGTTACTGTAGTTTTCTTTTTTTCGTTATCTGGTCTCTTCCCTTATGTGACATTGTGTTTGATTTCCATATGTCGGAGTCTTCACTACCCCACATTGGCTTCGTTGATGGCGCTAGCCATAGTACTTGAAACTTTGCTTCTGCTGCGTGGGAAATTTGTGCCCCTACAAACGAACTTGTCACTCTACGAGGTGTGTGCCTCGGCCATGCAACCAACAATATCGCAGAGTATAGCATCGTTATCAAATTATTGATTGATGCTATCTCGCTCAGTATTCGTCGCTTGGTTGTGCAACTCGATTCGCAGCTCGTAGTACTACAATTAAGTAATGTCTATGCTATTCAAAGTCCTACTTTGTTACGGGTGTATTTGTGAATTCGCCTCTTGGCACATTATTTTGATTATATTGAATATCAACATATTCCTAGATGTCTAAATACATTAACTGATGCATTAGCTAACTATGTATTAGATAGACATTTGAGTCATTTATAAATCAATCACATCATCACACAACACAAGATAAACCGGTAGAAGTCGTATGTATATATAACGATCAAAAAGTTTTTACAAAAAAGTTATGTCCGAGGACCAAAATTTCAAAATTTGAAGCTCATAGATTCTACAAAGTAATGTCACGGATGACATTCATGATAACACATGACTGCCTGGAAAACCCTACGAAGCAGTCGGCCAACAGACTCTGACACACCCACTGTACGGCATTGATAACTTCGTTGAACCTCTCCAATAGGAATGTCTAGAATGTTTGTTGTCAAACCCTCCAGGTTTTGTTCCACCGCTTCATAATATTCAACGTCCCATCATGGCACTGGAGCCACCTCTCCCCATCGTTGGATAGGAGAAGTACCCGGAGGTCGATAATGCCCCACGTCTGTGTCATAAAAAACAATTTTTTTAATTAGACCTTAGACAAACAATAAAACAATTGCAAAAACACAACAAAAATGGTGAAAGTAAATATAAGTGGGTAAAAGTTCTTTTTACCATAGTCATTGTAACTTTGCCAATATTTTAGCCCAAAACCTCTCTTTTGCCCTTGAATTTCGGCATTCGATTGTGGGAGGTACGAGAATCCATTCAACGAACCGTCTTCGGTAGTGAGGCAAGCTCCTTGTCTTCTATCTTTTCAAGATTCAATTTTTCATTTTCATAGGTAAAATTCATGTTTTTTAGTTTGTTTTAGGGGTTAAATTTGCACTCAGCCATTCTCGCAGGCTAACCACATGGGACCTGCAAGAATGCATCATTCTGACAGGTGGCCCCAAAGGCACCTGGGAGAACCGCAAAATGAAAAATTTCTTTGAAGTTTGCTCAATGAAAAAGATACCATGTCTTGAAGAGAGTTGTTGACCTTCTTCTTATGTTTCTTATGCAGGCATTTGGCTATCACCGTGTTTCTGGAATGGTATGAAAGAGAGCATGAAGAAGATGATGTTATTTCAAGGAATAACTTGGGCACCATTTCTACTTTGCGAGACTGTGGTCTCCTGAAATTCTTTCGTATCCCGAGTATGAGGGCCCAAGTCAGGCTATTGGAGTACCTTGTGCATGTGTGGGACGTGGACCAACAAGTTTTCCACGTAGGGGTCCACACATTGTCCTTGGATATCGAGGATGTTTATTTCTTGATAGGACTATCACGGCGTGGGTACCACGCTATCTTGACTGGTACAATAGGTGGTGGGCTGCCTATGAGTGAATATTGTCATTTGTACTGCATTCCAGAGGCGAAAAGGAGAAAAGGAAAGGTGGCCATTTGGGGGGTGCAGGATTTGACACTTCACACTATTTTGTTCACCATTGCTCGTATGGATGGGAGCGGTTCTCTACACATGGCTTTCCAGAGATACTTTTAGTATGCCATAGAGTGTACTGAGCCTCATGTCTTTAACTGGTCAGACACAGTTCTTCGTAGCATGAAGAGACAATTGACTTAATGCAGGAGAGGCGACCTGAAGCAATCTAGTTATTTGTCTTTGTTGGTGTCTTTCTTTCTTGAGAGGGTTCCCTTGATGAGGTTGCAGGTTGAGTGGGGTCTACCAGCTCCAGAGGATCCAAGAATGTTGAGGTGGTGTAACCTCATGGCTAGGCATGTAGCTGGACCAATCATCAAATACAATGATTCCTTCTTTGACTGGTTGCAACCATAGATGTTGATGGTCGATGATTATGCCTATGCCGAATTGGATTTCTGAGGAGATCTGAACTTGGCCCTGCCCGAGGGTGCTCAATGGAGAGATCTCGATAAGAAGTACACACATTTTTTTACTTTTTAAATGTTTTTGTGAGTTTTATCATATGCAAATGTTTTGGTTCCAACACAGACACTTGCTCTGTCCTTGTACGAAGAAGATCCAATTCCTCTTGATAGACCTACTAGAGTCTTCAAGCTTCTGCTCAAGCTGGGTTCTTCACACAATTCCTTCACCAATTCTTCAATTAATCTTGCTTAACCTTTTCCATGAGAATCCTATCAATATATAGGAGAGGATGAGATGGTTACATGGATGAGAATGATCCCACCAAATCAAGGAAACCAGTAAAATGATAACCATTCGAATGCCAACCCATTTTATAGAAGATTTTTTTCTAGAACCATCGAGACTTCATCTTTTTTCCAAGATTGACATCAAGTTCGCACCCTGTATATAGAGCACAGTGTGAGAAGTTTGCACCCTAGATGAAGGTGGCCTACGAGAATGGGTCATTCTCGCACCCTAGGCTATAAGAAACCTGCGAACTCACTTTGAAAACATGTTTTTTGGAAGGAGATAAATGCCATTTTTCTCAAGAGAAAATTCTTGTTAGGAGCCTGAGTACACCATCTTCAATACACCATCAAGATAACCAAAGTCATGTGTAACAAGTCTCCTCAACCTCTTATGTTTCTATTTATTCTCTCATTCGAGATTTATTTGGTACGAACGTTGCTTCCTTTAGTGGTTTTCTCTCAAGCTCTACAATACGGCTCTCGACTCTCTCTTAATCACATGCAACTACAACTAACAATAACCAATGTTTGTCGCTCCTCTACAACTTCTTTTCTTCTTCTCTAGTTGTCCTGTTACCTTCCTACCTATAGTAATTGTCTAATCTCTTAGTACTATTCATTCAATACTTTCTTTAAATCTACATTAATTCCAAATCCTTCACTAGATTTTTTCCTTTATTTTCCACTCTATCACCATCTCCATTGGATTTTTCCATTTATGACAATGTGTTTCCGTGTTGTACGGTCATTATCGATTTTTGTCGTCATTTCCGCTCTTTAATCTAGCTTAATGGCCTTTATCCATCCACATCTGTGAAATTTTTTTTCACTTACCCATTCGTTCACTACACCAATTGTGCTTCTGCAGGTAATTTTATTCTTCTACGTGTTTTCATTTATCTACACAACACTCTATTCTTTTGCACACTTACTCTTGCTGAAACTTACTTACTTTTTGATATTTTTCCTTTGTTTTTCTTTTTTCTTTTTCCACTTTTTAATTTTTTCTTCTTTTCCCTATACACTACTATAGTAAAAAGGTTCTCATGCAGGTCAGACTAGTGTGTAGGTGGTCGACCGTCCCTATAGATTTTTAGTCAACTCCCATTTAGTATTCCTCCCAACACTTCTCCATTCAGTGTTTCTAACTGCACATCACCTTCTTTTGTCACATACTTAATGATTTATGGACCTAACCAATGCATATTAAACTTCTCGAGGTGTTGAATGAACTTATTTTCATAAAGTAACATTAAGTCTCACGATTGAAACAATTTATGCTTAATATGCCTATCATAGGTCATGCTTTTTCTCTTGCCTTTTGTATTTGTTGATGGAATCCTTCAGCAAATCAATCTTCCTTGAGCTATAAAAAATGTGACAGTCTTTCCTCTATTTCTTTAGAATATGAAATAATTGTAATTGCTAAAATGCATAAACTTGGCACAATAAATTCCATTAGAATTACCGCTTATTTCCCATATACCAACCTAAAATGTTTTTTTCCTGTCAATGTTTTGCTTGTAGTTCTATATCCCCATAATACTGTAGGGATCCTCAAGTCCCAATCATCCCTACCTACATTGTAAATATTTTTCAGTGCATTCACTAAAACCTTATTAAAGGCTTCTACTATCCCATTTTCCTGAGGGTGATATGGCATGCTCCTCTGATGGTGAATTTGAAACTCCTCAGTCAATGTTGCAATCATCTTATTCTAGAAGTGTGTCCCTTGTTCACTCAGTAAAATGTGTGGGCACCCAAATCTTGTCACTACATTATAAAAAATAAATCATGTACTAGTTTTTGTGCTGTAGTTTGTGATTGGTGATACTTTGGCCTATCTGTTCAAATACTCTGTCACATTGATTATATACCTAACTCCTGATCTCTTGGATGATGGAGTGATAGGTCCAACAAAGTCTATTTCCCATTTGTCAAAATCCTACAGTGTAACCTGTGTATGCAAAGGAATCTCATCCCTTCTAGATGGATTTCCAACCCTTTGAAAAACATCACATTCCTATCAATATTCCTTAGCATCTTTGTGAAGTTTGGACCACTAGATCCCTATGCACAAAATATTCTATGTAGTCACTTTACCTATGTATTTTCCTCTTTCTATACCTTCGTTCTCTTTTGAGAGTATCATTGGAATTTCATGCTCTAACACACATCATCTTAATATCCCATCTGCACCTAACTTTTCTAAGTTTCCTAAAACTAGTTGATATTCCACTGCCTTAACCACTAAATATTTCTTTTGTGCAACTGTCTTATTCGATGGAGCCATTCCTGTACTTAACAATTGAAAATTTTCTATGAAGTAGATGTATATCATTCAGAATGCAAATAAATGTGCATTTGGTAAACTATCATCTAGGTTTCCTTCATATTCACCTCATAGAATGCATGATAAGTGATATGGTCTTGCATTCAATTTACTCGGATTAGTGATGAATTCAAATTCATATTCTTGGAACAAAAGTAGCCATCTGCAAATTCTCCCCCCAAACACTGGCTTGTTCCCTAAGTATCTTAGTGCAGAGTGGTATGTATACATATTGAAATGAGAACCCAACAAATAATGTCTAAACTTCTGCAATGCATACACCATTGCTAACCCTTCTCATTATGTTGTAGTGTAGTTATTTTCTATTTTGGACAACTTCCTTCTTGCAAATGCAATTGGGTGGTCTAACTCTCCTTCTCCTAGCTGAGATAATATGACACCCAAATAAATGGATGATGCATCCAAATGAACATGAAATTCCTTCTTCCAATCTGGGAATATTAAAATTGGCATAGTCACTAACTTCTGGTTCAATGTGTCCAAACCTTTCTAGAAGTCCTCATTCCATTGGAATTTAGCTTCTTTCTTCAACACCATCTCCATGGGTTATGTAATCTATGAATATCCCTTAATAAACTTCCTATAGTATCCTATATGGCCCATGGTTTCTCTTAATTAACTTACTAATGTAGGTGGTTGTAAGTCTTAAATCACTGCAATATTGGTAGGATCCACTAGTAAGCCTTGATTACATACCACATGGCCCAACAAAATTCCAAAAGGAACACAAAAAAATCATTTCTTCAACTTCAATGAAATCTGACATTGTCTACACTTATCCAACATTGATCTCGGTACTTCTATATGATTATTCAAGCGCCTAAACATGGTCCAGTCATATAAATAAGCTTCAAGTAATTTATAAATAAATTCTTTAAAAGTTGTGACCACTAATCTTGAGAAAATTGCAAGTGCATTCTTCAACCGAAAATGAATCATTGTGTACTAGTATATTCCCCACTCTATTGAAAAAGTATTCTTATATCTATCTTCTTGTGCAATCTTTAACCGATGATATCCTAAGAATCCATCCATGAAGGAATAGGCCTCCTACCCCCCTACATTCTCTATCACTTCATCTATAAAATGTGTCAGGAATGGATCATGTAGACATGCATCATTTAGTTTTATTAGGTCTACATGAATTTGTATTCCTCCTGTTTTCTTATCTTGTACTACCATTACACTTATCCATTTTGATTCCACCATTGGTTCAATAAGTCATACTTTTAACATTATATATTTATCTACATTTGTGTTCTCCTTATACTTCAGAGTCAGTCTATAGGGTCTATGTATTACTTCCTTAGCATCTGGTTTCAAAGGGATCTTAATTTCTCCTAGATCACCAACTATCCCTTTCATTTCTGCAAATGTGGTTGGGAATAGATCCTAATACTCATGCAGTAATTCTGCATTTTTGTCCACAATTGCATCATTCAAGTAGTCTCTTATCTGCGCAAACTTTGGATTCTCTTTTGTTTCAATATTTACCTTTCGTTCCTTAGTGGTTGTGCACACGTAGCAGATTCAATATCTAGACCTTCCACTATGCATTTCCCCTCAGTTTCATGTATTTTTATATTTCTTGGATCCTCCTCGTCATGATCCTCTTGAGACACATTATAACATTCTAGTAGTTCATGAATTATCATCGAAGTTCTATGCGCACTACACACATGCACTAAATCCATCGACCCCTCTTCTGAAAAAATCTCGTTTCTAATTTCCTAGAAAGCTGCATCTATCAATGGAGATTCATCTTCAAAAGTAAACATTACCTTAAAAATTTGATTTAGTTCGTTCTAGTTCGTTATTTCTCTATGCATTTCTAGCTCCAAGTACCAGTTCTTAGGGATCATATCCAATGTATGTATGAACCTATGTGTCCATTCCTTCTTTGGTATCGAACTCCATATGTTTCTTCACCATGCAATATGATCTTTTGGGTCACTTACTCGTGTATATTCTTGCGCAATATATTGAACCTTGGTACCAAATCTAACTTACATTAATCTTTTACCATGTGGCAAGTATTTTATTCCTTCTTTATGTGAAGCCCACCATTTGGCTAGAGTGGATTTCAAGACAACATCTAATGCCAACAATATTTGTTGTTCAGGTATATGAAACTCAAACTTATTTACAAAAGAACTTATATTAGTCAAACCATCATACTTGGGTGGGTCACAAAACTACATTCCAATCTAGTGCAATGATCGAGTAATGCAGGCATACCATCTGGTGGATACTTCATGCATCCTTTGCTACAAATGTTTCAGTCCTTACTTTGAATCTTATGCACATGAGCTAATGCTTCTCCAACTTAGGGTGTCATCTGCATTCAAATTAACGTAGTCATCTATTTGTGTCGTCATATTATATAGGTTATCTATTCCATTCCCTTTAGTTGGCGCTATATACCTCTTTCCTTTCATCGGTCCAATGTTGCCATAATCGTCAAATCCCCAACTTCAAATATAATTTCCCTTTTCTTCATATTATTCATTTCTTTATTTTCAAAGGCCCATTGAAGCCCCATTAGTGTTGGGTATGGTTCAATATTATCCACAATCTCAATGACTTTGAAATATCCTACACTGCACACTCTTTCTATATTCACACATACCCTACCCTTAATAACTGACCAATTGGTACTATTTTGTGTTGGTTTTCCAATCCAAACTGGAAGGGAGAGCAAATCAACTTCGACTTCCCCATCATTTCCCATGTTTTCTTTGACAAAACATTTACATCAGAACCCCAGTGTAAAATGAGTTGGTCCATGTCATAATCCCCAATCTACGCACTTAATCTGAAATCATTGCTCATCCTATTTTTACGCAATACTTGATTCACTACCCTATACGTGGTAGGAAGTTCCCTTTATTGTGCACAATTATCAATCATTATTTTCAATAAAATCAATGCAGTTTCATCTTTCATCAATGCTAAACAACTTCTCAAAAATTCTTTCAAACGAATTACCTTTTCAAGGGGCCTTTCTAAGGTAGTATGATCATATATCAAAGGAATGTCAACCAAAGTGCTTGCAGATGATGTTGATGCTATTAAATCCAATTCTAGTATATCATTCATTGTCTATTGATATGTATTTTTTTCATGTTGTGGGTCAAATGTTGGCATAGTTCATTTTGATTTCCTCACCCACTTCTCAATCTGTCTCCCTCTTTTTATTGTGTCAATCCATGTCTTAGCTCCTACGTGCATGACAAATTATATTTTGGGTCCTTCATCACTTATTTATGCTGACATCTCTCATACATTCTGATTCGGTTTATGGTTTTCATTCCCTCTTCCCTACCACTTTGCAAGTAATTGAGGACAATATTTTTTTGCGTGATCTAGTGCTCCACAATATGTGCATATTGTACAAGAATTTGGGTAGTCACGAGCTAAGTGTCCTGGTTTATTACAATTGTAGTATTTTATTGGGCCTCTACCTCCTCTGCCAAACTTTCCTCTGCCTCAACCTCTGTCAAATCCTCCTCGGCTTCCTAGATTACATTTTCTCTGATTATTGTACTATGGACAACCTCCTTCCATCGAGGTATTTTCCTCCTAAATTGTATACATATCTAAAGTGCTATCTCTCATCAAATTGAATGTGCGACAATCATTATCTTCGTGCGCTACTAACTTGAAAAAGTTACAAAATAAATTCCTTGGTGTACTCTAGTATTTCTGCAACAATGGGAAATCATGTAGATGATGTCTCCATTTCTTACATATTTCATAGTACCCCCTTTGGGTGATGGATTCGATGCTCCAGTTTCCAAATACTATGCAAAAGTTGGGAATTCATCCTTACGGTGGCCTTAAGTCCTACACTTGACACACCAAACTTGTTCTCGCTTCTCCTTTCATTTCATCAACTCTTCCAATTGAATTGTAAAGGAAACTAATTATGTCTAGACTTGAGCCATTCCCCTGCCATCCCCTACGAGATATGATTCTAGCTTCATTGCAATATCTAAATTTTAACGATGCGACAAAACCTTTTGTTGTATCAATCGTCAAAGAATGTGTGGCAATAGTATTGTAATAAACCATTCTCTATGTTGTTGATCAGGAATTTGAAATTTCAACCTACCCATCAAATCCTTAAATATTTGATCATATTCCCACACCAACTCAATCTGCACTTCTTTTATTTCCTTCAATTTTGTGATGTACTGTGACTCACACTTTAGTTTCTTTAACTCTTTCAATAATTCTTGTCGAATTTCTGTTAGTTTCCTTGCTTGACCTACAGGTGTAGTTATCTACAATTTCATGTACTGTTACAGAATATTTTCCCTGTGGACAGGTGAAATATCCCTTGGATTCCTAGACCCCTATTATTGAGACAGAAAAGTACAAGTGGTTTCTATATTCCTCTTAGATATAATCCTCAGGCATGATTCCTAAGCTCCTCAAAGAAGAATCGATCCTGCAAAGAACAACAGAGATACCTTTCTTCTACTCTATATAATTAACCAAATAGATATATCTATGAAGATTGAACAACAACACACTAGTAGATGCAAAAGTACACATACTTGAAGGAAATAGGCCAAGTATATTAATTAGAGAACGCAAAGAAAATACTTACAATTTGAGTTTGAATATGCAACAAATTATCTAGGTTCTCCTCGTCCAACCCTTGCATGAATAATATAAGATAAAAAAAACAATGTTATTAATAATTTATTCCTCCCCTTTTCACCATGGAAATGCCTTCATTTATAGGCTTTGAGAGCTCAAACACCTTGATTATTTTTGGAACTGGTTGAGGATATGGATCCATAAGTTATGATTTTCTCCTTAGATAGATCCATGGATTCATATTCAATCCAAACCAACCTAATTTATTCAGAGTTGTCCCGTAGAAGAATGTGGAATTTCTCCAAGATTTCCTCCAACCAACATGGCGCGCCCTTAAAGTGGCAGAAAAGGTTCCATGTTTCCCCTTAATATGGTCAAGGGTGCATTGGTACACCCTAAGTATGGGAAAGGGAGCGAAATTATTCCAAAATGTCCAAAAAATGACTAAATATCTAGGAAAAAAGCTTGTTTCGACTATTAGATGACATGGATTCTTCTTCTAACATGTTTTATGGGTTGTGACAAGTTTTTTTATGGTGTCGTTTGAGTTGTGAAACTTACTAGAAGTTTATAGATCATGTTACAATACTTGTGACACTTACTAGAAGTGTATAGAGCATGTTACAATACTTGAGACACTTGCGACAGTTGAGGTGTGATAGTTACGAAACTTGTGATGCTTACGATGTGATTTTTGCGCCACATGCAACACTTGCGATGTTTATGATGTGATGTTTGTGCCATATGTGGCACTTGAGAAACTTTCTATGCTTACGATGTGATGTCTTATATACATGTGACACTTTATGCAAGTGTGGAATTTTGGTGTGTAACAAATTCCCCCCCAAAGTGTGAAGTCAGAAGAGTAAATTGATGGCCTAAACACTTTACAGATTATTGAATGCAAGGGTGTCGAGTTGGAGAACCTAGTAAAATATGAAAACAATTATCAAAAATTATTAATATATGTTTCATTCCTTAGGAAGGCATAACTATGCTCATAATATAAATGATTCAAAGCATCGCCTCTGTCCAATACACTATGGATGGATAGTTATTTTGACTAAGGAGATGGCCCCTAAAGATACAATGTGTATCCATTCCTCCATGACATGACCTGATCGAAGCCACAGAACAATACATAGTGGAGCTACGATATGACAAGAGAATATACATGGACCAATGCGAAGTGGATATATGTATATCAGTTAAATGATTTCCATCACAACCTAGGAAAAGCACAAATTAGGACGATTACTCAACCTAGTTTCTTCATCTCGATCTTAATGCAGTATGAATATAGCCATGTGAATAGATGATTTGATGTCGGACATGGTAGAAACCACCTGATTATTGGTCATTGAGGTATACCATTAACAAGCGTTAGAGAAATCATCATTGATGTCAATTCTTCTCAAGGTACTTCAAGTACATTCCAATGAATGTGAAACAAAATGAGTTGAAGTTGAACATTCATGGAATCAATCAATCGGGGGCCATTTATGTAAACCCATTGTCGAAAGCGAGGGAAAATTCCACTAAGGCATGGAATATCCAAGGTACTTTTTTGTTTCTAATTCGAATTCCCAAATAATGTGCTAATGTCGACAGGAAAAGACTCGTCAAAGGAGGGGCCTTGATGGATCCCCTAACATTGACCTGAAACCGTCATAGGAGATTTATATGATATGGTGAATATGGACTGACATAGGAATAAAAATTGGTAATACTGTAGATGGTTGATTTGAAGAAAAAATTATCTTGAACATTTATGAAGCATGACAAAATACTTGGAAGTTTGAGCTCATTTGAGAAAATGACCAAAACATTATGTGAAAATGGTAGGGGCACTCTTCAGATGAGATGAGGGGCATTCTTCAGATGAGATGAAAGAGTAATGAGACTTATGGGATCAGAATGAAACAAGGGAGAGTGGAATAACCAAGTGTAAGGTGAGATGAAAACACGTGTAATATTCAAGGGAGACGACAAAGTTGCCTTAAGGTTTTCAAGACACTCGACCCACTTCCTTCAATTTTTCGCCCATCCAGATAGATGAGTAAATTTTTCTTGTTTATCGAGCTCGAGGAGGATAATAGGTGCTTGGTATAACTCACCTTCAGTAATTTCCTCTTCATATGTTGAACAAACTAGAAGAAGTAAAGGTACGTGCATAGATGGGCCCTCTAATGTATGGTTTTACAAGTCTAGAGAAGGAAAACTCGATTGTTTTTCATGTTTATGGAGTTTGAAAATAACTTAAAGAAGACTTCGTGGGTGTTATTTTTTGTAATTTTAGTCTCCAATGCCCAAAAAAGAATAAAATAATACGACAGAGAAGTCTTCTAGTCAAGTTTGACTAGAGTATTCATTTTTCATAGTTAATCTGTTGGGACTGAAAAAGGGATAAACTATCGCCCAATAGACGACTCTTCATATTTTAATGAGCTCGAAGGATGATGAATTTTTCTCAAAGATATTACAAGGTGACAAAATGATTTTTCTTTGCATGTTCCTGCATAAACAAATCATCCTAGGAAAGAAATGTCAGCAATTCCTTAAAAACAAAGGCGATAATTGCAAAAAAACCAAATTATAGGTAAAATAAATGTGAAAAAGGGTTAGATAAAAATAGTTTACAAATGGTTAAAATTCATTTTGGGAAAAAATTTGGTTCATTTTCACCTTTCACATGAAATTTCCCTTTTAACCTGATTTTGTTTCCATTTGTAGCGATTTTTCTGGCGTCGATTGTGGGAGCTACAGGCCATCATTTTGTGTTTCATCTGGACCAGGTGTTATAATACAAAATTCCTTATCTGTGCATACAATACATTGGCCCTTCCATTTACATAATTTGCCAAAATACTGTTGAGGCTTCCTTTTAAAAAACAATTTTTTTGATAGTGTACGCCTCTTGCTACACTAATAGCCCGCATACACACACGTGTTGCATGCAATTTAGACCGCATACATATGCATGTTACATGTTATTTAGCCTTTGTTTACCTCGAAAATTTGAAAAAAATATAAAATTGCACATAATTCGGTGGATTTTACGGGCTATAGAGGGTTTCCTAACCATTTTACCCCTTGTAGACCATCCACAAACCGAATAACCATATTTTTATTATATAAAAAGAGGTATTGGGAAGTCATTCATGAAAATCAAAAAGAGAATAAGAAAACTCTAATAAAATCCCTTCCCCTTCTTAGCCCAAGATTTGCATCATATTCTACGTTTTATCCCCAGCCTTCCCCTCTAGCCTTTCTCTGTATGCAACCCTTCCTCCTTCCCTTGGTGATATGTTGGTTACGAGAAGCTAATGTGGGATTGTTGCACTAGGAGCCATGACATAAGATCCCATACTTGGTTCATGGAGCAGTTTCCAGCAAAGGTTGTAATCCGTTTTGTCTTGAAATTGAATAAAAGAGTTCATTCTTGTCCCAAAACCCTATGTTTACATGCTTTTGTTAATTTTTGCATTTATATATATATATCTAAAATTTTAACATGATCAATAGAGATTGCATATATCATTTCATTGTATTCCTAACCTTTTGCAGGTCATCTTTGGGCAGAGACCCATGATCTAAGAGGTGAAAACAAGTGAAAGAGGTCAACACCAACCATAAGGACTAAAGGTGCATTCATTAACTCTCTTTCCTTTCTTTCTCGTTACCTTGTTTAGATGGTTTTGGGGTATATTAAGGGCAGAACGGTCTTTTAAGGGAGTTAACGCTCTTCCTTTACCTTATACCCAGTATACAGGGATTTTCCCCATAGCGGACTTGGTGAATCCACTAGGGATTGTCTCTAGGGCCTTAGTGGGAGATGTTGGTATGATTTAATTTTCAACTTATTTCTAATTTTTCTGAGTGTTTTGAGTTATTTTGGGTATCTTGTCACCTTCTAGGTGCCTACAACTTCCCTTTTTGATCTAGACCCCCACCCTCACCTAGGGTCTACTGACCTCCCAGTTTAAGGATCTTCCAAATTTGGGAGCTTGATCAGCTCACAGTTTCGACCGAACCTTCAAATTCAATTTCCACATGACTTTTCCTTAAAATTCAGGCCAATAAATACATTCAGAGGGATTATGTGGGTCAAGTGCTAGGTCCACGTGACCCTGGGCTCAAAATTGTGGGCTTATCCCTTTCCTCCACCCAATTCCTAACTTCTTCTACACTTCGAGAGTCGTCAACAGAGTATAACTCCACACCTTCTGAATATGCGAATTCACTAAGCGTTGAACTCCCTGTGAAATCAACGACTTTGAATCTATGGTTAAATCTATAACTGACAAAACATCGGCTATTCGGTCTTCGATGAGTCTTACCTACTCCAACGCACAACCTTCCCAGAGTGTTGAATCGTCGAAGTGATCGGACGACTCATATTCCTTGACTAGATCAATGGCTGGTGTAAACTCTACTGATTCGGGCTCTGGGAGTGTGGGTGATCTCCCATTATAACTATTACGACCCCACGAATGCCTAACTAATGGATTTGATATATGCCCTCCATGTGTCCCTTCAATACGAAGGTTATGATTTAGTCCGGGCCTACAGGACTTCGGTAGTCCTCGCACTTGGCGACCTTTGACTTCTTCGCTCTAGGATATAGATTCCTTGGACCTCTGGATCTGCAGCCATGTGTCCCCTTTTTAATCAATGATCCAGATCTTCTCTAGATTTTGGGACTCCAGAGAGATCGAACTTTCCTCCTCACTCTTCTCCCTGTGCTTCAGTCATCTGAATCTTGGCATCTGGTGACACGTGTCCTTCGAGATGGACAATTATGATTTACTCCACCCTACGGGACTTCAGCGGTCCCGACTTTCCCACACTCCAAAACCTCCAAACCCACGGGATGCCGAAGGGTTCCAAGAGTTATCCCTAGCACACCTCCTCTGAATTTGATGGCTTTAAGCTATGCAGCTCTTCCCCAAATGGATCTTGTCCGTTGATCCTCGATCCTTGATGACTGCTTCTGAATGTGAATTTTGGATGACTTGTAGGGTTAAAACCCGCGCTACTTCTCCATATCCAAGGGTGACAAAATACCACGGATCCTCTCGAAAATATCTTATTTGTTCAACTCTTAAAACAATGAATCCTCTCCTCCTTAAGGATTATGATCGTTATCCTTCCTAAGCTTGGCTGCATGAGATAAATATGATCTTTGTGCGCTCCTCTTGCACTTTAAAACTTTTGACTTAGAAAATTTCTAAGTCCCTTCTGTGAAACTCTCGTTCTCTCTATCACTCCTGAGCTTGGTTCCTTCGAGGTTTATCTGCCTCGAGGCACTCCTCGCGTCTCTAAAACTTCTAATAAACTTTGATACTTAGAGATTTTCGAAAATTATCCCTCACACACTCCTTGTGCTTGTCTCTTCTGAAACTTCTTCAACACTTCAGATGAAGTGATTTCCCGACACAATCCTTGTACAGGTCTTCTCCAATCTCTTCTCTCCTCTGAACAATGGTGCACTCCTTGCACTTCACTATAATTTCAAAATGTCTCTTCTGATCTTCTTAGTCTATCTCGACTCAGCCTACACACTCCTTGTAGGCACTGTGCACTTCTTACACCAACAATCTTAGAAGAGAAATAATTGAAACTTACATAATTTTCAAATATCTCCACACTTAACCACGAGAAACATACTCATGCATAAAAGATACATAAATAGGTAAAGCAAAAAGAACCTAAAGGAAACATCACATGTACTTAAACAATCCATATGGACACAACACCATACATTTGGAATCAAACCTCTCTGCTTGTATTCATTCATTAAAATATGTACATGGACTCATACAGTTCTCTGCAACTCTTCATAAGCTTCAAAAACTCTTGCAATGGTAATAAAAATAACCTTCATCATCCTCATTTGGGCATATAATACATATATTTATACATGAAGGGGATTCTTGAGCCTTCCCTCCTTTCTACCTACTACTCTCCTATCACAATAAATGAACATTTGCAAAACAGATCAGAGCTAAGATCGAAATATGTACAATACATCTATGCATTAAATAAATTACAATCTGCAAGCATCTTTGGGAATGGTGTCAGCCTCCAAACATTAAAAAGTATTTATTACAATATTTCAAAATATCAAAACAAATGCACCCTCTTTGAGTTCAAAATTTGATTTGAAATGTGTGTTGGATGTTGAGTTGTCCTCCACTTGGCCTCCTTAAGCGTTGATGGTGATGATCCGGCATCATACTCCTCTGGAAAAAAATTCATGGACTCCTTTCCATGAGCTCCTACACTATTTTCCCATGCTTACTAATATCATATTCACTTACCCAACTAGCATCCTCTTTTGAGTGGCCTTTTCACTTCACTAGGTACTCAAAATAAGTCTTTCTCCTAGTCTTCTTACCAATCCTCTGATCTATGATTTTCTCCATCTGTGTCTTTTTTGTTTTATTCATCTGCTTCTCCCATTGAGTCTCCTTCTAATCATATGATCCTCCTGCATCATCCATCATGTAAGGGTATAGGTCTGCAACATTGAATATGGGCGATATTCCAACATCTTCTGACAACTCAATCTCACATGTTTTTTCATCAAACTTTCTGAGGATTTTACATGGTCCTATTTTCTTCATCTTCAATTTGTTATATGTTCTGCTTGGCAACCTCTCTTTCCTCAGGTGTGCTAAATCTTGATCTCCAACCTCAAAATGAACCTCTCTCCTTTTCTGATCAACTTGGATTTTATACTTCTTACTACTCTCTTGCAGTTGTCTCTTTATCTGATCATGAAGCTTATGCATCTCTGCAGCAAAGTCTATTGCTCCTGCACTTCTTAACTCATCATGTTTCAAATCCATTAACTCTGAAATTCCTCTTGGATGCATCCCATACACTATTTGAAATGGGATTTTTCCAATTCTCATGTTTGGAGAATCATTATAAGCAAACTCTGTGTGGGGCAGAAGGTGATCCCACTAGTTATGATGTCCATGGACCAAACTTCTCAATAGATTTCCCAAAGTTTAATTCACCGCTTCATTTTGTCCATCAGTATGAGGGTTATATGTTGAAATGAAAGACAAATTTGTCCCCAACCATTTCCATAGGGTTATCCAAACGTGTCCCACGAATTTGGTATCTTTTTCTGAGACTATGGTCCTTGGCAAGCCATGCAATCTCACAACTTCCTTGAAAAATAGATTTTCTATGTGAGTAGCATCACTGGTTTTATGGCATGGTATGAAATTTTCCATCTTTGAAAATCTATCCACCAAAAAAAATATGAAATCGCTCCCCCTATGGGTTATTGGCAATCCCAACACAAAATCCATGCTTATGGCATCCCATGGCTTGTCTGGAATAGGCAATGGTCGATACAGACTAGTGTTCTGCTGCTTCCCTTTAGCATACTAGCATAATCTACATTTATCCACAGACTTCTTCACATTGGATCTCATACCTGACCAATGGTATGAAGAACTCAGCTACGCATAAGTTTTATCATGGACAAAATGTCCAGCCAATCCTCCACTGTGCTTTTCTTTTAATATGTTATCTCTCATTGAGCATTTTGGAATATAGAGTTGGATTCCTTTGAACAATATTCCATATTGAATTAGATACTCTATCCACTTACTTTTTTCCCTTAGCAAAGGGTTCTCACATGCTTCATAAGCCTCTTTAAAATATGTATCTTCATGATACATTTCCTTAAGGTGTTCAAACCCTAAGGTTTCCACTTGGAATTTCTGCATAATTAGACATCTCATGTGTCAGTGTTTCATGGAAACCTGCACAGGAGACCTAGCTAAAGCATACACCAACAAAGGTTATCAAAAAAAGGAAGAGAGATACACAATGAAGAATGATAATCAATGTATATTATGATCTCAGCAATGAGTGAGTAATCTTCACTCATATAGGCAATGACATCCTATAATTAGGAATGCATGCATACTAGTGATGGTCTAATATTAGAAAGTATAAAATATAACTAGTCAGTTGACTCCCACCGAACTAGTGTTACTCCCTTTGAATAAGTGTGCCAAAAATAGAAATATCTCTAACACCCCCCTTGAACATCACTATGGAGAAAAAAATGAGTCTCGGCTACTAGGCCATATTAGGTACTCATGTACAATGCAACTAATGAACACTAAATAAAAATGAGGAAATAAGGAAAACCACGTGGGAAAAAAAAACCCTCAAAAGATAATGTATCAAAAGAAGAAAATGGCAGCAACTAGGTAAATGTGTTCTTCACTGCAAGACGATCCCACAAAGTTTAAAACTTATGCTCATTGAAAGTCTTCATGAAGATGTATAAATATTTATGGATCTGATGAAGTCCTTTGGAAACTTGTCGGGCCTTGTACCTCTTGATCTTGTGGACCCATATGAACCTAAAAATATTCCTTTCTAGTGGAAGTGGAACCAGATGCCGAGTATGATTCTCTAAGAGAGATTCATTCTCCTCCTGCATGGCTTCTTTCCATAATGGATTTTCCACGACCTGATTGTAGGTTTGCAGATCAGTAGATTGAACCATATAGCAATGCATGGGCATTGCAGGTTCTGAAGCTGAAAGTACATGATAAGGATGGTCATGCAGAGATCGAGTCCTCCTCGAATCCAATGGATTCCCTTCAAGGATACCTGTTTCATGAAGTGTGAATTGTGCCTTCTTGGGTATCTTCTGAAGCTTCAACATTGGATTCTTATCTAGTTGTACTGCCTTCTTATTTCCATGTACAAAATCTGAGTGTATGGAATCATCTCTGATGTTTGAAACTGATGGAAGAACAAGAGTATATGCATATTGCACTAGAGATGCATGAAAAGTACTCTCCTTATGTGTATGTAGAAAAGAGGAGTCATCATCAGAAAACTTGGTGAGTTTATACAACCTTTACTTGTGATCCACCTCACCAATTGCAATGATGGAATTCTCATGCATGTCAATTACTGAAACTGAATCAGATGCAAATTCAACCTCTTTACCTTTATGAGTGATCTGATAAACTAAGAGAAGATTCATAGAAATATTTGGAACATGTAAAACATTCTCAAAACTTCCATTGTGGATTTCCACTCTCCCTTCTTCTGCTACTGCTACTAGAGTATCATCCCACATGAGAATATGACATCTTGAGCATGGACTTAAAGAAGAGAAAACTTCCTATTTTGATGCCATATGATGGGATGTACCAGAATATATAATCCATGAATCATATGAGGAATTAATTGCAACCAGGGCATGATGATTACCTTTCTTAGGAGCATGATCTTCTTCCTTTTGATTCTTGACTCCCTCTGGAATGAATTTTCCAAGGTTTTTTTGTTGAATTTCATGTTCCATAAGATTGATTTGTTTATTCATGCATGTGGATTATTCATGATTCGGTTTATTGCAGTAAGTGCACTACTTTCCCTTCTTCTTCTTCTTGGAATCTGAAGAATCTTTGGAACTTGAAGAATCATTAAAAGGTTTGGAATATCCCTCCTTATTGTTATGTTTCTCCTTCTCGTTTTGTTTGGATGATCCTTTTCCATAATGCATGGTGAGTGCATGTGCTTTGGGATCCTTGATGAGGACCATCTGTATGATTTTTGTCTTCTCTTGTGTGAGAGACTCAATGAACTAAGCCATCATAGGTATTTTCCAATTTGTTCCAAAAAGACATCAGCCAGAATGGAAATTGGAGACATATAACATGGTCCTAGCTTGGCCAAGATTGTTATAATAAGTTGTTTATCTTGTGTAGACTTGTCAATACCACATTCAACCAAGCTCAAAATCAAATATTTAAATTTAGTAAAGAAATCTTGTATATTATCAAAATGTTTAGGGTATAAGGTATTCAACTCTACCTCAAGCATATGACCTCGCATCTCATCCCGATTTCCTAAGAGTCCTTCCAAGGTGGTTTAGATATTGTTTAGAGTCTTGCATGTGACAGCATGAAACCATAAATAATTGGAGATGAAATCAATAAGTAGTCTTGTGGCCTCATCCTTACGGTTCTCCCATCTGGTCTTCTCAAGCGCTCATGTAGGTTTTGTTTTTGTCGCCATCATCAAATTATATAGTCCTTTCCTTTTGAGTTGGAATGTGGTCTTAAGATTCCATTCAAAATAGTTGTATGGTGTGAGTATTATCACCAGACATTATTGAATAATTTGCACCGTCTCCATCCCTGCTATTGATACTGAAAAGATCTTGAAAATCCAGATCATGGATTCCGAGATATGATTGACGATGCTATGACAGCTATAGATATGATAAAACAACTATATCTCCTAAAATATGATGTGGATTTTGGAGATTTGTGGTGCGCATGAGAATCCCTATGTTACACGTCTCTGTTAAAAATTTCATCCCGACCTAGATCGCAGAGTTCGAGATATGGATATTTTACTGCAGAAAACCATTTTTTGGAGGGTTGTTGAATCGTTGCACCCTAGAGAAGCATAAAGTGTGACAATGCTAAATCATCCCACCCTAGTGAAGGACACATCCTATTCCTATCGTCGCACCTTTCAATAAGGATAGGTTGTGATGATTCCAATTGTCGCACCTTTCGATAGGGATAGGCTGTGACGATTACGAAAACTAGGTTTAATCAAATCCTCTGTCATTCTTCTATGGCTTGTCTAGGTTGCTCCTAGCATCTTGACTCTGATACCATGTTAGTGTTTCATGGAAACCTGTACATGAGACCTAGCTAAAGGATACACAAACAAATCTTATCAAGAAAAGGAAGAGATATACACAATGAAGAATGAGAATCAATGCATATTATGATCTCAACAATGAGTGAGTGATCTTCACTCATATAGGAAATGACATCCTATAATTAAGAATGCATGCATAATAGTGATGGTCTAAGATTAGAAAGTATAAAATAGAACTAGTCAGTTAACTCCCACTAAACTAGTGTTACTCCCACTGAACTAGTGTGCCGAAAATAGAAATTTCTCCAACATCCTACTCAAAGAAGCAACAACTTTGTTAGCACTACCATTAATGTGATTAATAACAAAAGTAAAATTATGCATGAATTCTACTCATTTATCATGTCTTTGGTTCGACTTCTCCTATCTGGTTATGAATTGTAAATCTTGATTATCACTGTACAACACAATCTCTTTGGGAATAAGATAATGTCTCCACTTCTTTAAGGCAGAACCAGAATTGGAAAGTCTTCATAAAATATGGAAGAACCAGAATTGGTTGTTCTATTATCTTAGCCTTTAATTCTCTAAATCCCTTTTCAAATTCTTCTATCCAATTGAAAGACTTATGCTCCTTCTTTATAGTGTTCATTATAGGTGCACAAATGTTGCTAAAATTTATGATAAACTTCCTATAGAAACTTGCTAATCCATGGAAGCTTCTTACCTCGAATATACTCCTTGGGGATGGCCAATCCCTGATTTACCTCACCTTTTCTGGATCCATATTCAACTTATTTGAAGAGATCACAAAACCCAAATATATGAGCTCTGCTTTCATAAAAGAACATTTCTTCAAATTTATTAGTATATTCTCCTTATCTAACCTCCTCATCACTAATGTCAAGTTCCTTAAGTTCTCTTCTTTAGTTTTATTGAAGACAAGTATATCATCCAAATATACAATAACAAACTTACCTATGAAGTCTTTGAGTACTTCATTCATCAACCTCATGAATGTGCTTGGGAAATTTGTTAAGCCAAATGGCATAACGAGCTACTCATACAATCCTTCATTTGTCTTGAATGTTGTTTTCCATTCATCTCCTTCTCTCATCCTTATCTGGTGATAACCACTTTTCAGATCTATCTTATAAAAATAATTTTCTCCACTTAAGCAATCCATCAAATCATCCATTTTAGGTAAAGGAAATCTACACCTAATGGTGATCTTGTTGATGGCTCTAGAGTCTGTATACATTATCCATCCTCCATCCTTCTTTGGACTCAGTACAGTGGGTACTACACATGGGCTTAAGTTCTCTCTAACTAAATCTTTTTCTAACATATATTGGACTTTCTCCTTGACCTGTTCATTCTCTTGATGTGTCAACCTGTATGCTTCCTTGTTTGGTAGAATTGCTCCTGGAATAAGATCAATGTGATGATTGATACTCCTAATGGGTGGAAATGAGCAAGGTAACTCATCCACCACTATGTCAGCAAAATTATCCAACAATTCCTGAATCTCTACAGGCAGATCATCCATAGAATTATTTGTAAGGATGACTTTGGGATTCCTCACCACTTCAAATTGCATCTCGTGTTCCTTCTTGAATTCATTCAAAAGTTCCTTCCCACTCATGAGAATTATTATTTGTATAGCTTCTTCCTTCACCTTCTTATCCTCATTGGTAGCAACATATGTGTATGACCATTCTTCTCAAGGGTGTAAGTATTTCTCTACCCATCATGTATGGCATTCCTGTCAAATTTCCATGGTCTTCCCAAGAGAACACGACAAACATCCATGTTTATTGCATCACATAAAACTTCATCTTTATAGCCTCCTATGTTAAATTCAACATTGCATTGACGAATCACCATGACTTGGTGTCCCTTTTGTAGCCACGATACCTTGTGCAGGTTTGGATGTGCAGTTGTCTCCATCTCTAGATTTTCCACCATTTTTGTGGATACCATATTATCAGTGCTCCCACTATTTATAATTACTTTTCATACCATGTCCTTGGTATTGCAAGCAATCCTGAACATACTATTTCTCTGAATTAGTTCTTTTGCCTCTTTCTCTGGCTTCAATAGAAATTTCCTCATCATGAGGGACTTCCCATATTCTGATGCTTTTGCCTCCACATTCCTACTTTGAGATTTGGAAATGTGAGCATCTCATCCTCCTTCTTTGTTCTTCCTCTCGAGACAATCCCAAGAAATATGCCCTGTCTTTCCATAGGCATAGAATTTCACTTCTCCTCCTCTTCCTCTTCCTCTTTCTCAAGAAAAAGAGTTTCTGCCACCATATTGTCCACCTATGGAGCTTCCTCATTTTTTTGTATGACTTTGATACTTACCAAATTTTGGTTTAGGATTCCATAACTTCTCTCTAATTGTTCCTCTGCCTCTGCTTGAACTTTTTCCTCTGTTTTGTTGGATTTTCTTTCTGGCCAACTTATCCTCTACTTTCAGTTCCACCTGATAAGTGTCTTCCATGGTTCTCATCGTCATCGTGTAGATTTCATCTTGGATTCTGTATCTTAGGCCATTGATATACATGGAAACCTATTATTCATCACTCTCCCTATGTCCTACTCTGATGTTCATCCTATAAAATTCCTCAGTGTACTCCTTCACTGATAATCTTTTTTGTCTCAGGTTCTGCAATCTATTGAACAGATTTATCTAGTAATCCTTGGGTATAAACTTAGCCTTTAACTTGGCTACCATCCTATCCCAATTTTCCATTTTTTTCTTACCTTTGCATCTTATGTCAGCTTGCATTTCATCCCACCATAACGATGCATGTCCTTTTAGACTTGTGAAAACATGATTCACTTTCTTCTCATCATCTATCTCCTCATATTTGAAGTACTTGTAGAAAGAACTTATCCAATCCAGCAACTCTTCAACATCCAAGTTTCCTTCATACATTGGGACTTCCATTTTTTCTCTAGCTCTAATCATTACAAATACTCTCAACAAGCATTCATATATATCTTCCTCTCCTACAACTCCTTCTACATCAACTTCTTCACTCTCAACTTCATTGATATCACCTGCACCTGGTGCTCTTTTCTGTGTTGTCTCCATGGCATCCAATCTCACACAGAGTTTCCTCATCTCCTTTTCCATCGCTGGATTTTCTACAGGTCTATCCCTACGTCCTCTTGGAGGCATGGCTCCAAGTTTTCTCCTTGGTGGAATAATAATAAACCTCTTCACTGAGCCACATTTCATGATTTGATACCAATTGATGCAGAACCCCACCCTCACTTGGGGTCTACTGACCTCCCGGTCTAAGGATCTTCCAATTTCGGGAGATGGATTAGCTCACAAGTTCGACCAAACCTTCAAATTCAATTTCCATGGGCCTTTTCCCTCAAATTCAAGAAAATAAATACCTTCGTAGAGCTTCTGCAGGTCAAGAACTAGGTCCACATGACCCTAGGATCAAAACTATAGGCTTATCCCTTTCCTCTACCTAATTTGTGACTTTGAAGCTTCTACACTTCAGGAGTCCTCAACAGAGTATAACTCCACACCTTTTGAATACATGAATTTATGGAGCTCCAAAATCCCTGTGGGATCGATGACTCAGAATATCTTCTTATATCTATGACTAAAAAAACTTTAGTTGTCCGGGCTTCAACGGGTCTTACCTTCTCCAATGCACAACCTCCCGAAGTGTTGAATCGACGAAGTGATCGAATGACTCCTATTCCTTAACTAGATCATTGGCTAGCGTAAAATCTGTTAATTTGGTCTTCGGGAGTCTGAGTGATCTCCCATTATAACTCTTATGACCCCACAAACGCCGAACTAATATATTTGATATCCTCCCTCCACGTGTCCCTTCAATCCAACCACTATCATTTATCCCGAGCCTCCAAAACTTCGACATTCCTCGCACTTGGCGACCTTTGACTTCTTCCCTCCAGAATATAGATTCTCCAGACCTCTGGATATTCCACCACGTGTCCCCTTTTTAATCAACGACCCATATCTTCTCTGGACTTCAGGGCTCTGGAGAGATCGACCTTTCCTCCTCACTATTCTCCTAGAGCTTTGGTCCTCTGAATCTTGGGATTTGCTGACAGGTGTCCTTCGAGATGGACAGTTATGATTTACTCCACCCTTCAGGACTTCGATGGTCTTGAATTCTCCACACTCCAAAACCTCTGTACCCACGGGACACCGAACGGTTCCAAGATTTATCCCTTGTACAACTCCTCTGAGTCTGACAGTTCTCAGCTACGCAGCTCTTCCCCGAACAGATCTCATTCATTGATCCTCGATCCTTAATGAATTATTATGAATGTGAAGTATAGATGACTTGTAGGGTTAAACCTTGTGTTTCTTCTCCATATCCAAGGGTGACAAAAGACCCTGGATCCTCCCGAACAGATCTCAACCATTCAACTCTTTAAACAATGAATCCTCTCCTCCTTAAGGATTCTGATCGCTACCCTTCCTTAGCTTGGCGCCATGAGATAAATAGGATCTCTATGTGCTCCTATGGCACTTTAAAAATTTTGACTTAGAATATTTCTAAGTTCCTTCTGTGAAACTCTCATTCTCGCTATCACTCCTGAGCTTGGTTCCTTTGCGTTTTATGGGCCTCGACGCACTCCATGCATCTCTGGAACTTCTAAGAAACTTTGAGACTAAGATATTTTATACAAATCTCCCTCACAGACTCCTTGCACTCATCTCCTCTGAAACTTCTTCAACACTTCAGATGAAGTTATTTCCCGACGCACTCCTTGCATGGGTCTTCTCCAATCTTTGCTCTCCTCTGCACAACAATGCACTCCTTACACTTCACTGCAATTTCAAGCTATCTCTTTTGAGCTTTTGAGTCTATATTGTCTCAGCCTACACACTCCTTGTGGGAACTATGCACTCCTTGCACCAGGAATCTCAGAAGAGAAACAATTGAAACTTACAAAATTTTCAAAGATCACCACATTTAACCACAAGAAACATACTCATGAATAAAAGATACATAAATAGGTAAATAATAGAGAACATAAAGGAAACATCACATGTACTTAAACAATCCAGATGGACACAACACCATACATTTGAAATCAAACCTCTCTGCTTGTATTCATTCAGTAAAATATGTACATGGACTCATACAGTTATCTACAACTCTTCGTAAGATTCAACAACTCTTATGACAACAATAACAATAACCTTCAGCAGCCTCATTTGGGCATATAATACATATATTTATACATGAAGGGGATTCTCGGGCCTTACCTCCTTTATAACTACTTCTCTCCTATCACAATAAATGAACATTTACAAAACACATCAGAGATAAGATTGAAATCTGTACAATACATCTATACATTAAAGAAATTACAATCGGCACGGATCTTTGGGAATGGCGTCAGCCTCCAAACAGTAAAAGGTATTTATTACAATATTTCAAAATATAAAAACAAAAGCGCCCTCCTTGAGTTCAAAATTTAATTTTAAATGCACATTGGGTGCTGAGTTGTCCTCCACTTGGCCTCCTTAAGTGTTGATGGCGATGCTCCTGCATCACTTTCACAAGTTCTCTCTGCAAACTTTTTCTTTTTTGAAAATTTGAAGAGGTGTATGCATTGTGTTCTTTGTACAGAACACATACATACACATTCTTCATTCTACACATCCCACATATATATGCAGGCCATCCATGCACAACACACATCTTTGTTGTTTTGGAGAATTTTTTCAAAAGATTTTCCTTTTCCTACATGAAACTTGTTGTTCTTAGGTCTTCTTAAGTTCCATGAGATTTTTTTGTTTGGGGTTTAGACAGTTTGTAGGCTCAGAATGTTTATGAAATAAAATAAAAAGAAATTGTCTTGTCTCTCTAAGTTTCCAAACATTTTTGGCTTACTTTTAGCTTGAATTTTAAGAAAAATGAGTTGCATTTCCTGCAGTTTCTTTTAGCATCTTTTATTAGTTCTTCTTTGATTGGAAGAAAATAAAAAATAAAAACTAGTTTTTTAGGTATCTTTCTTTCTTTGCATTTGATTTTCATTGTTATTTGAAAAATAATAAGATATTAGCATAGTGTTGTGTTTTCTTCTCATCTTGAAAGCATTGTAAAAGAAAAGTAAGAAAGAAAATCCTTTCATTTTCTCTTTTGTTTCACTCCAAAGTTGCATTGTGCATTTTGCATGGAATAGAGAAAAGATTGCATTTTTAGGTTTGAAGGATTGTTCATGTTTTTTTCTTGAAATTCTTTTTCATTTGTAGAATTAGTGTAAAGTCTTATTTTCCAGTGTTCTAATAAGTTTCATTTTTGCAAGAGTCTCAAACAACATAAGTTGCACTTTCGTTCCTTGAGTAAGAAAATTCCCTAAAACGAACATGCTAATCTAAAATATATTAGTAACCCTTTTTATAGGGTTCACCAATAGCTTAGGCTAGGGCCTTGGATTAGGTGTGGAGAGGTAAACTCTCCAAGGCCAACCAAAATGTAACTTAGGTGTCTATTCTAGGGTGTGAAAAATCCACCTTGTAATTACTCAATCGGGGAAGCTCCTCTAACACATGAGTCAAACACGAGGCCATGTGGAGGACGATGACGCATATATCCACTCCTGATCCTCACAAACGGTTTGGGAGAGTGTGTATTGGGGTTGAATCTTGTAGCGTTACTAGCCTGACTTGTGTCAAACCTCTGAGACACTTGGATCCTTCCAAGGTACTTTAAGAGTAATTATGGCCCTATTGTGTTTTAGGCCTCAAGAGGATATTTGGGCGTAGTTACCCTTCCCATACACTCACCCAGATGTTGAATATAGCCCCCTAGTTGTTTATTATAAGTTGGTGTGATATCCCCAAAAATAAAATATTTTTGAAATTTAAATTTATTGGAAATTTATTCCATTTTTAGTAAATTCAAATTTTGAAAATTTTTGCCATTTATGGAAATTCCGAATTTCGAATTTAAAAATCGTAATTAATTACTATGACTATTGGGAAGAGACCTGATTTGACCCAACTAACTATTTGACTATGACACTTGTATGAAAACATAATATTTTATATTGTTTGTAGGAGAACAAATGGAACAACCATGTTGAATTTAGCTGACCATGACTCCATGAGTGGGGAACATGTTGGAACTACCCCTAGGCTGATTCTTACAAGTGGCAAATCATTGATTTGACCATTGGCAGCCCATGAAAATCATGGATTTAGAAATCTACGAAAAATCCCAAGGGAGGGAAAAAGACCTGGGGAAAATTGATAAATAACATATGTGAGGAGGCAGGACGCTGCCAAGTATGCGGAGAAAAGAGACTATGGATTTTTCCTTGTTGTTATGAGCACTGCTGAGTAAGTGTGAGGAAAGAGGATAACTACTGGAATTGTGGACATTTATAAGGAGGAGTCTTCCAAGTATGCCCTCATGGATTCATGGTCAGGTTAGGGGGTGAATCGGGCAAGTAATTTTGGTTGCCTATTCTACGGTTGGGAGGAACGTGGTTGTTCCCTTTGCCTTCCCGCAAACTGGTTCAGATATGTTGATCTACTCCTTCTCTATTTTAAATAATCATTTATAATGTTGATATGTGTATGTTAATTCTGTATCGAAGTACTTCTATGGGAGAAATATGTCGTATCTTCGTCCATTTCTGTAATAGGAAAAACTGTAGGAACATAGTAGGAATTATCTGTTATAAGAACAACTCTAATACTGTAATGAATGGACAGGTAGAAACGATGGAAGATATTCATCCGGAATAGAGATAGAATATAAATAACATATTATATTACAAGCCATTGTGTGTAGGACATGACAAGAACATAAATTATTGTATATGAAAGTATTAAACTAATCAAGCAGATTTTAGTGCAAATTTTACTAAGAGTTCTTCTTTCCATGAGATCATACACCTTTAAGTATTCAAAATTTCGTAGCCAGACTATTGTTTAATGGCATAAACTGTAGAGAACAAAAAAGGGATACTCCAAGTTAACTACGTTGTGATGTGTAAGCTAATGGTGTGGATGAATGAGACCCAAGTTAGGTAGATATACTTTCATGTTTATATTTCTGTAGGTAAAGATGCAGGACCGTAGCATGTAACTGAGTTTTCCAATTATTAAACCAGAATCAAGATGAAACTATACCTATGAAAGTGAATCATTATATATATATATATAGAGAGAGAGAGAGAGAAATCTATAGGTATGTACATAATTATAGGTGGAAAAGGTACAGATGTTAATGGAGAGTTAAAGTGAATTCCCTACAGTAAGAATGATAATATACGCCTTTATATGCACACATAGCAGACAGTCAATATACCTACTATTCTAGCAGTCATGTAGATCCAACTTTGCAATTAAAAGCATAATTAAATGTGTTGATAATGATCTAAGACATGTCGATGTATAAACAGGAACGACAATGACTGAATATTTGTATATTTCTATAATAAGCTATACAAAGTAATAACATTACTAAAGTATCAATGCATGACCAGGGTACATATTTAATAGGATTATATACATACATTTCTATGAATATTACTTGATACCATTACAACAGTTTAATATTCTAGAGCTCTTTTCGTTGATATGTGATTCAAAAGATGTGGGCCTTTGGAAATACATAAATTCCATGCAATGCATAAAAGTTCAAACTGTACGGACAACAAATACTGAAATACTGTAGAGAACAATATTCTAACAAAACCTTAGTGAAATTTCTGGAATTCGTAACGACAAAAGATAAACAGTATGCAAAATCGAAATAATATCCAAGGAAAGAATCGAGTCAAAATAACTATCCATGAAGATGGACGTTTCCATTTCATAATTCATTCAATTACAGACCCATTACTCGGAAAGAATGATTGTTCATATTTCCACCCCAAAAGATTTTACAGCTCTTAAACTATAACCTTATTCTAAATCATGTGACTCAGTGAGATTTCTGTCACCACGATGCTAATCCTAGGTTTACAATCGTATCAGTTCATAGAAAAATAGGGCATGCATTGGAGTGCAACGAATTGAAACCCAAGTACCTTGTATTCCTTTGATGAGCAACGACATCCATAGTTGTATAGCGTTGAGGTCCCTGCAAGGAATTTCAAATTTTACATTAGCATTTTAGAACAGAAATAATATGATTGAAGTTTCCAACAAAATAGAAAGAGTTTGAGTTATAATGGTACTTAACTTGGATTTGAAGACGAGGCTTCCTTTTTCTTATCGCATTTTGGCTTGTTAGAGATCTTTGACCGAGGGGAAGATGGTCCCAGGTTCTCCTAATGGGTACCCTTGCAATAATAGGGTCCCATCGTTAGCGTTTATACCAGCAACGAATAAATCCATTTGCTTTGAAAAGAAATAACATAAACAATACTAACACTAAATTTATGAATTCCATAAGACGGGTTGTGCGAACAGGCCGAAAGCATCCTCAATCTAGGAAGTTGCAAAAAAAAAGAAAAAGAAAGAAGAAACCCCAATATGATATGTCGTGGGAATTTTTCTAACAGAACTACTCAAAAATCCCTGAGGTCATAAATTTTAATTGTGTAGGACTGAAATGCATAGCCATCAGGGAAACTTTTATCCGTAAGGACTAAAAGAGAGTCTCTTAGAGATTTTGAAATGTACCCATGCTTACAATAAAGAGAGAAGGGAAAATGCAACATAAATCGTAATACATAGAAGGGAAATTTTTCATATTAGAACCCTGTGTGGCTTCACAACAATGCAACACCAGGCCTCGAAACATATCAACGGAAAAATTATAGAGCATGTAATGAAATAGCAAACCCTGAAGGTAAAGTTTTTACAAGGAGGTGTGAATCCTTCGGTAATCGAGGAGACAATGAGGCATAATGCTGAATCCCTTTTAGGAGACATTGAGGACAAATACTTAGAACAATCTATTTTTCGGTAGCAGAACCATATAGAAAAGTCACAAGGAATGGCCCTAAGGGGAAGATTCAAAGTACAGTCATAACAAGATATTTAAAGGGGAGATTCAAATTTATAGGTCATAATAAGACTTCCCAACATGAGGGTTCTTACACCATGATGGAAACCAGATTTCTAGTTTAAATGACCAAGGGCACAAGGGGTATCGAAAAACATACCAGGGAGGCGGATAGTGTCAACTATTCCATTGGGTAACGTCCTCCATTTCGACAACCTTTCCTATTGAAAATTATAATACGCAGAGTCGTTTCAGGAGGTTTCCACATTGACAATAGAAACACTCAAAACCCTAAAGGAGCTATGTTACACCAATTAATTGTTTAAGGTATGAATGATGGTCTTGCCATGCAATGGGGAGTATGTGTCGTGACTAGGTTGAAGGAACGGTCAGGTGAAACCATCGAAATCTGAGTACACGAAGTATCCATTAATTTCCAGTGTAGAGATTTAATTGTTCTGACAAGTCAACCACTCTTTCCCCACCAAAAAATTGGTGATATTAATGACAGTCCCACTGTGATACTACTAGTGGAATACGTCCCCTCCACCCACTTATTGGATTCAATTATCATTCGTTTGAGATTTCACTTAAGACATCGTTTAGTTAAGAGCGAGTTATACGAGGGTCTTAATTGGGGGTTAATACCCGAGCTTTTGTGTATTTTGAAAACTGACAGGACACTAACCATGACTACTCATAAATAAATCTATTCTTAATGAATCGAACCCTATCAAATGATGCCAAGCATCTTATGTTTAAACTTTGTATATTCTGAAAAGGGATATGTCCCTGGCCCCATCTCTTTATATATAGTGTATGAAGTCAAACAAATAGTAATGCATGTGAGCATAGAAACTCTTGTCCCAAGGAGAGGGATGGGCTATAAGACCTAAGTTTATATATTGCCTATATACATATAAGTATGTTGGGGTAGTTAGAGAGTTAAGGGGAGTGATAGAATTATGGAAAATAATTTATCCACATAATCATTTCTGTTCGAAGTAAACTAGACTTGTGTAATAATGTCATTGTGAACAAAAATGAATCTTACCTTCTCTTAAATTCTAAGCTTAAACGAAATTGCATTATGTCATAGAATTATTTTTTTTATGGTGAATTTGAGGTATACTACATATGGTATCAGAGCAAAAGCTACAACACTGGGCCTGAACAGAGCCACATTAGTTGCTTAGTATATATTTTGATTTATGTAAAACTACTAAATCTTATGGTTACAAACAGAAAGCCCTTTCTATTTTTTTTGTAAATTATGGCAGCTCAGGAGGGTGCAGAAATCAGAATGGAAGGAAATCCATAGCAAGGACCTACTGGAGATCCAAGATAAAAGAATGATGGAAGCTCACCCACGGAGGTGTTGGAAACAATGAGGAATCTTATTATTGAACTGTGGGTTTTCAAGGCCGACAATGAAAAATTGAAGAAAGCACAGTAGGAATAGCAAGAGATAAATGAAGTCCTGCTGCATAGTATAATAACCAAGAAAATCCAAAAAGACGATAACCATGATGAAGAGGTCAGCAAAAGGGCCTCCAATAATTCTAGTCCGGAAACTGAAAAAGGAGATAGTTCATCAGAAGGGACACCTTCAACTAAAGAAAAAACTATACCAGACAAAAAAAGAAAATAAGTAGACCACCTTGAAGGAGAATTTAAAAAGATTAAACCAACTACCTTTGATGGAGAATCCAAGACAGGAAAAGAAGCAGAGGCATGGTTGTTGGACATCAAAAAATACTTCCATATCTACAACTATTCCAATAACATGAAGGTCAGAATGGTCATCTAAAATCTGAAGGGGAAGGCCAGCATTTGGTGGCAGGACCTGAAATTGGCCAAGGGCCTAAAGGAGAAACAGTTGGAATGGTCTGACTTTAAGAAGTATTTCAAGAAACAATACCTTTCTAAAATCTATTATGAAAGGAAGACGAAAGAATTTTATGAGTTACGACTCAGACAGATGACAATGGAGGACCTTATAAATAAGTTTATGGAACTACTAAGGTTTGTACCGTACATCCAAGAGGATATGGTAAAAGTCCAGTGATTCTTAAGTTGTTTACCACAGTTCTACAGGGACAGAATTGAGTTTGACAACCCCAAATCCTTGAGTGAGGTATTCAGGAAAGCACGAATGTGCTATGACCAGTATAAACAGTGGGTAGAGTTCCCAAGGCTTGGAAGGATAAGAAGCAAGATCAAATGAACCAACGGAAGAAGGGATACCGACCAACTCCTTATCAAAATGCAACAAAAAGTTTCCCAAGGAAGGATTTTCACTCTAATCATCCGAATGCACAAGGTAGCGGTAAACCGGTAAACCTGGGAACGAAGAAGTTTGGGGACAACTCCCACAAGCCATTAAAGTGTTGGGAGTGTGGAGAGCCTCATCTAAGGAGTAACTGTCCACGTTTAATTTCAGCAAACAAAACTGTTGTTCACAATTTGTAGGAAGCCTCGACAGTGGGAGACATGGGCAGAAATCTGCATCAGATAAATGCATCCATAGATGGTCGACAAGTTGACAACCAACCCTCGGTGGTAGAAATCGAAGATAAAATCAATGACACTCGAATTTATGTTTTAATTGACCCTGGAGCTACGTTAAGTTATATTACTCCTAATGTAGTAGAGTCGAATAAACTTAAGAAACTGAAGCACGGAAAATCATGGCTTGTACAAATAGCAACATGTACTAAAAGGAAAGTAGTTGACTTTATTTCTGATCTTGAGTTTAGCTTAGATGGTCAAAATATAAGGACCAATATGAACATCCTACCACTAGGATCTTATGATACGATTATCAGGATGGATTGGTTGGAACAACACAAAGAAGTACTAGACTGTTATACAAAGATACTTAGCTATAAGGATGATTTTGGCACTGTTAGAACAACCCAAGGCATATAAAAACCTATATCATTCAGACAAGTTTCAGCGATGCAACTTAAGAAATGTATTAGAAAGGGATGTCAAGTTTATGCCATCCAAGTGACGAATCTATTAGAAAAAAAAGATAAGCCCAAGTTAGAGGACTTTGTTGTCCTACGTGAATTCAGAGACATGTTTTCGGATGAGATACCAGAATTACCTCCTAGAAGGGAAATAGATTTCTCCATAGACCTACTACCCAGATCAACCCCTATCTCAAAATCACCCTACCGAATGAGTCTACCAAAACTGCAGAATTAAAAATACAATTACAAGAATTGTTGGACAAAGAGTATATCAGACTGAGTGTCTCACCATGGGCAGCACCAGTCCTCTTTGTGAAAAAGAAAGACTGTACTCTAAGACTATGTATCAATTACAGACAACTGAACAAAATGACCATTAAGAACAAATACCCATTACCAAGGACAAATGATCCATTCGATCAAGTTGGTGGGGCCAAGATATTTTCAAAATTGGATTTATGATCCAGTTATCATCAAGTTAGGATAAATGAAGAGGACATAAACAAAATAGTTTTTCGAACAAGATATGGACACTATGAGTTTGTAGTCATACCTTTTAGACTCACTAGCGCACTAGCCACATTTATGTGCTTGATGAACAACATTTTCAGTCAGTACTTAGACAAGTTCGTAGTAGTATTTATCGACGATATTCTGGTCTATTCTAAAATGGAGGAGGAACATGATGAACACTTAAAAATAGTTCTGCAATCATTAAGGAAACACAAACTATACGCAAAATTCGAGAAATGTGACTTTTATAAAAAAGAAATACAATATTTAGGACATGTCATTTCCTCAGAAGGTATTGTCGTAGACCCAAAAAAGATAAAATCCATTATGGAATGGCCAGTACCTAAGGATGTGGCAGATATCTGGTCATTCATGGGAGTCACTGGATATTATCGCAAATTTATAAAAGGGTTTTCCAAGATAGCTTACCCTATCACGTCATTACAAAATAAAGGGACCAATTTTAACTCGTCACAAAAGTGTCAAGATAGTTTTAACAAGCTGAAAGAATTATTGACATCGGCGCCCATTTTGAAGGTAGCAAACCCAGATAAAGACTTCACAGTTTGTGTTGATGCATGTAAAGAGGGACTAGGTGGTGTTCTAACTCAGGAAGGGCACGTGAATTGTTATGAGTCTAGAAAATTAAAAGAACACGAGAGAAATTATGTCACTCATGACTTAGAATTGGCAGTAGTAATACATGCCTTAAAAATGTGGCAACACTATAGAATGGGCAGAAAATTCCTACTATTGATGGATAATAGTTGGGTGAAATATATGTTTAACCAACCAGATCTTAATGCAAGACAAGCAAGGTGGCTAGCCTTCTTGAGCGAATTCGACTTCGAGGTCAGACATATCAAGAGTAAGGAAAATAAAGTAGTAGACGCTTTAAGCAGAAGAGTCCATGGGTTATTTGAGATAAATATTAGCAGGGAAGAAAGTGATCTAGAATAAAGAATAAGGATGGCAGGCATTAACGACGAAAATTACACTAAGATGATGGAAAATTTTCAAAACAGTATCACAAACTCAGATAAACTAGATCTGAGTATCAACAAGAAGGGACTATTATGATTTAAAAACAGACTTTACATACCAGATTCAGCAGAGTTAAAATTAACTGTTTTACATGAAGTGCATAAGAAACCGTATTCTGGCCATCCAGGTTACCAGAAAATAATAACAGCACTCAGAAAACTATTTTACTAGCCTAATATGAAGGGAGAAACAATAGAGTTCTTGGCTAGGTGCCAAGATTGTCAGTAGGTTAAGGCCGAGCACCATCACCCAACTAGCCTATTACAGCCATTGCCAGTACCAGATTGGAAATGGGAGACTATATCACTAGACGTTATAACAGGTTTGCCTAAAACTCAGAAACAGAATGATTCTATCATGGTTGTAATCGATAAACTCGGTAATTCTGCACACATTATTCCTATAAAGTCTACTTTTAAATCTATAAACATTATTGAAACATTCATGAAATAAATTTTTAGACTGCATGGTATTCCTAAAATGGTGGTTTCAGATAGAGACGTAAAATTTACATCCACTTTTTGGAAGGAATTGTTTGCAGGACTAAACACTAACTTGAACTTCAGTACGAGCTATCATCCACAAATAAATGGACAAACCGAAAGGATAAACCAGATCATAGAGGATATGCTTCACATGTACGTAAGAACAAAACCGAGCAAGTGGGAAGACTACCTGCACTTGGTAGAATTTGCATATAACAATGGGTACCAAACTTCAGCTAAGTTGAGACCTTTCGAAATACTGTATGGCAGAAAGTGTACAAATCCAATTAGTTGGGATAACATGGCTGACAGACTCATGGTTGGACCAGAGATGCTCCAAGAAATGGAGAACATGGTAAGAAAGGTACAACAGAACTTGAAAGAAGCACAAGACAGACAGAAGAGTTATGTAGATCAGAAAAGAAGACACTTGGAATTTCAAGTGGGAGACCATGTTTACTTGAAGGTCAAAGCCTAAAAAATCTCGTTGAAGTTAGGGAACTGTGCCAAGTTGGCACCCAGGTTTTGTGGGGCCTTTGAGATACTAGCTCGAATTGGACCCGTAGCATATCAACTTGCACTTCCATCTAATCTAAGAATTCGTAATGTATTTCATGTTTCTTTGTTGAAAAAGTATATTCATGACCATACTCATATGATTGATTGGAAATTGGTGCAGGTGGAACTCGAAGGTCAGTTCCAGGTGGAACCCCTGCGCATTCTGGACTGGAGAGAAATAGCACTTCAAAACAGAGTTGTCACTCGGGTAAAGGTGCAATGGAAGCACTTTAGTCCTGAGGAGGCCACTTGAGAGTTGGAGGGAGATTTGTGGAAATATCATCCAATCTTGTTCCAAGAAAGGAATGAACATTGAGGACAGTGTTTTACTAAAGGGGGAAAGGATGTGATATCCCCAAAAATAAAATATTTTTCAAATTTAAATTTATTGGAAATTTATTCCATTTTTAGTATATTCGAATTTGGAATTTTTTTTCCATTTATGGCAATTCCGAATTTTGAATTTAAAAATTGTAATTAATTACTATGACTATTGGGCAGAGACCTGATTTGACTCAACTAACTATTTGACTATGACACTTGTATGAAAACATAATATTTTATATTGATTGCAGGAGGACAAATGGAACAACCATGTTGAATTTAGTTGACCATGACTCCATGAGTGGGGAACATGTTGGAACTACCCCTAGGCTGATCATTACAAGTGGAAAATCAATGATTTCCCATTGGCAGCCCCTGAAAATCAGGGATTTAGAAAGCTGCGAAAATTCCCAAGGGAGGGAAAAAGACCTGGGCAAAATTGATAAATATCATATGTGAGGAGGCAGGACGCTGCCAAGTATGCGGAGAAAAGAGACTATGGATTTTTCCTTTTTGTTATGAGCACTGTTGAGTAAGTGTGAGGCAAGAGGATTACTACTAGAATTTTGGACATTGTTGAGAAGGAGTCTTCCAAGGTCACCCTCATGGATTCATGGTCAGGCTAGGGGGTGAATCAGGCAAGTAATTTTGGCTGCCTATTCTACGGTTGGGAGGAACATGGTTGTCACCTTTTCCTTCCCGCAAACTAGTTCAGATATGTTGATATACTCCTTCTTTGTTTTAAATAATCATTTATACTGGTGATGTGTATAGGTTAATTATGTATCGAAGTACTTCTATGGGAGAAATCTGTCGTATCTTAGTCCATTTCTATAATAGGAAAAACTGTAGGAACATAGTAGGAATTATGTGTTATAGGAACAACTCTAATACTGTAATGAATGGACGAGTAGAAACGATGGAGGATATTCATCCGGAATAGAGGTAGAATAGAAATAATAGATTGTATTACAAGCCACTGTGTGGAGGACATGACAAGAACATAAATTATTGTATATGAAAGTATTAAACTAATCAAGCAGATTTTAGTACGAATTTTATTAAGAGTTATGCTTGCCAGGAGATCGTACACCTTTAAGTATTTGAAATTTTGTAGTCAGACTATTGTTTAATGGCATAAACTATAGAGAACAAAAAAGGGATCCTCCGAGTTAACTATGTTGTGATATGTAAATTAATGGTGTGGATGAATGAGACCCAAGTTAGGTAGATATACTTTCATGTTTATATTTCTGTAGGTAAAGATCCAGGACCATAGCATGTAACTGAGTTTTCCAATTATTAAACTAGAATCAAGATGAAACTATACCTATGACAGTGAATCGCTATATATAGAGAGAGAGAAAGCTATAGGTATGTACATAATTATAGGTGGAAAAAGTACAGATGTTAATGGAGAGCTAAAGAGAATTCCCTACAGTAAGAATGAAAATATACTCCTTTATACGCGCACATAGCAGACAGTCAATATACGTACTATTCTAGCAGTCATGTAGATCCAAATTTGCAATTAAAAGCATAACTAAATGTGTTGATAATGATCTAAGAAATGTCGATGTATAAAATGGAACGACAATGACTGAATATTTATATATTTCTGTAATAATCTATAAAGAGTAATAACATTAATAAAGTATTGATGCATGGCTAGGATATGCATTTAATAGGATTATATACATACATTTGTATGAATATTACTTGATACCTATACAACAGTTTAATATTCTAGAGCTCTTTTCGTTGAGATGTGATTCAAAAGATGTGGGACTTTGGAAATACATAAATTCCATGCAATGCATAAAAGTTCAGACTGTACGGATAACAAATACTGAAATACTGTAGAGAACAATATTGTAACAAAACCTTAGTGAAATTTATGGAATTCATAATGACAAAAGATAAATAGTATGCAAAATCGAAATAATATCCAAGGAAGGAATCGAGTCAAAATAAATGTCCATGAAAATGGACGTTTCCATTTCATAATTCATTCAATTATAGACCCATTACTTGGCAAGAATGATTGTTCGTATTTCCACCCCAAAAGATTTTACAGCTCTTAAACTATAACCTTATTCTAAATCATGTGACTCGGTGAGATTTATGTCATCACGATGCTAATCCTGGGTTTAGAATCGTATCAGGTCATAGAAAACTAGGGCAAGCATTGGAGTGCAACGAATTGAAACCCGAGCACCTTGTATGCCTTTGATGAGCATCGACATCCGGAGTTGTACAGAGTTGAGGTCCCTGGAAGGAATTTCAAATTATACATTAGCATTTTAGAACAGAAATAATATGATTGAAGTTTCCAACAGAATAGAAAGAGTTTGATTTATAATGGTACTTAACTCAGATTTGAAGACGAGGCTTCCTTTTTCTTATCATGTTTTGGCTTGTTATAGATCTATGACCAAGGAGAAGATGGTCTCAGGTTCTCATGATGGGTAACCTCGCAATAATAGGGTCCCATCATTTGCATTTATACCAACAGTGAATAAATCCCTTTTCTTTGAAAAGAAATAGCATAAACAATACTAACAATAAATTTACGAATTCCATAAGACGGGCCGTGTGAACAGGACGAAAGCATCCTCAGTCTAGGAAGTTGAAAAAAAAAAAGAAAAAGAAAGAAGAAACCCCAATATGATATGCCGTGGGCATTTTTCGAACAGAACTACTCAAAAATCCCTAAGGTCGTAAATTTTAATCATGTAGGGATGAAATGCATAGCCATCAGGGAAACTTTTATCCGTAAGGACTAGAAGAGAGTCTCTTAGAGATTTCAAAATGTACCCATGCTTACAATAAAGAGAGAAGGGAAAATGCAACATAAATCGTAATAGATAGAAGTGAAGTTTTTCATATTAGAACCCTGTGTGGCTTCACAATAGTGCAACACCAGGCCTTAAAACATATCAATGAAAACATTATAGATCCTGTAACAAAATGGAAAACCCTGAGAGTAAAGTTTCTACAAGGAGGTGTGAATCCTTCGGTAATCAAGGAGACAAGGAGGCGTAAGGACGAATCCCTTTTAGGAGACATTGAGGACAAATACTTAGAACAATATATTTTTCGGTAGCAGAACCATACAAAAAAGTCATGAGGAATGGTCCTAAGGGGAAGATTCAAATTACAGTCATAACAAGATCTTTAAAGGTGAGATTCAAATTGATAGGTCATAATAAGACTTCCCAACACGAGGGTTCTTACACCATGATGGAAACCAGATTTCTAGTTGAAATGACCAAGGGAACAAGGGGTATCGAAAAACATACCAGGGTGGCGAATAGCGCCGACTATTCCATTGGGTAACGTCCTCCATTCCGACAGCCTTTCCTGTTGAAAATGATAATACGAAGAGCCGTTCCAGGAGGTTTCCACATTGACAACAAAAAGACTCAAAACCCTAAAGGAGCTATGTTACATTGATTAATTGTTGAAGGTATGAATGATGGTATTTCCATGCGATGGGGAGTATGTGTCATGACTAGGTTGAAGCAATGGTCAAGTGAAACCATCAAAATCCGAGTACACGAAGTATCCATTAATTTCCAGTGCAAAGATTTAACTGTTCTGACAAGTAAACCACTCCTTCCCCACCAAGAAATTGGTGATATTAATTACAGTCCCGTCATGATACTACTAGTGGAATACGTCCCCTCCACCCACTTATTGGAGTCAATTATCATTCATTTTAGATTTCACTTAAGACATCGTTTAGTTAAGAGTGAGTTATACGAGGGTCTTAATTGGGGTTAATACCCGAGCTTTTGTGTATTTGGAAAACTGACATGAAACTAACCATGACTACTCATAAAGAAATCTATTCTTAATGAGTCGAACCCTACCAAATGATGTGAAGCATCTTATGTTTAAACTTTGTATATTTTGACAAGGGATATGTCCCCGACCCCATCTCTTTATATATAGTGTATGAAGTCAAACAAATAGTAATGCGTGTGAGGATAAGAACTCTTGTCCCAAGGAGAGGGATGGGCTATAAGACCTAAGTTTAGATATTGCCTATATACATATAAGTATGTTGGGGTAGTTAGAGAGTTAAGGGGAGTGATAGAATTATGGAAAAGAATTTATCCACATAAGCATTTATGTTCAAAGTAAACTAGACTGGTGTAATAATGTCATTGTGAACAGAAATGAATCTTACCTTCTCTTAAATTCTAAGGTTAAACGAAATTGAATTATGTCATAGAAAAAAAACAATTATGGTGAAATTGAGGTACATTATAGTTTGTTTCCTAGTTTCCATTATATAGGTTGATACACATGTGACTGCAATGGGTCTATTGTGGTACCTGAGGCCGAATATGTACTCTCTGGAAGACACGTGAAGGGACCGTCGATCGAAGGTCTAGATAATTTCTTCTCATGGCCAGTTGTTTTCCTTTGCAAATGCTTTGGACGATCATGACTTCATCTCCCTAGGTCAGAAGCATTTAGAAGGGTAGTTTCTTTGGTTTGTATCTTTTTAGGCTTTTCTTCTTAGTGGTGTGCTTTGTGATCCCTAGTTTTCCATAGTGAGTTAGTTAGTCATTGCTTTCAGTCTCTGACCTAAGGTGGTATACCTCCCACTCCATCGGTCGTGAGGACTTTTCTGTCTTCTACTTAGAAACATGGGGCTGCCTTTTTATAGGCGTTGCTTTTTATAACACTAGTTTACCAGAGTCAATGTATGAGACTTTTACATACATGAACAATCCTACAAGGGAAGAACCTGTGCATAATATCTTCATGGAAAAAGTTCCCTATGATAGAAACCAAGGAACCCCTTCACTAAGGGATTCTTGTTCTTTTCCTTTCTTCAAAAAAGTTGGTGTCCTTTGATGGCCACTTTGTACATTCCTGGATTGAATGTGGGACTACCAGTTTGGTTGGGTAACATTCCAAATGCCTTGAATGCGATTGATGCTTCTTAGTTAAGAACCTTTTTTCATGGGCTTCATGTTGATGTTACTTCGTCAACAAAGTATTCTCCTCCTCCTTGTACCTTCTCTGGTGAAAGTATAGCTACTAGTAACCATAAGTATAAATGAAATAGAAAGAGGAAGAATAGGAAGAATAAATCACCAACCTATGTGATTCATGTTGGATATAGGTCATCAACCTCTGCAAGTCATGTTGAAGACCAGCAACCAGCCTCTCCAAGTCATGATGGGGGAAATAACCTAGTCCCTGCAAGTCATACTAGAGTTCAATCACCAACCTCTGCAAGTCATGTTGGAGATGTGCAACCAACCACTGCAAGTCATGTTGGGGGCACAAGTCTCGTCAATGCGAGTCATACGAGTGATATGCAATCAGCCACTCCTATTCATGTTGGGGGAATTGATTATGTTGAGAAACCTAGATGGATAGGATGTAAGCCTAAGTTCCCGTGTAATATTTGCAAGGGATATCACCTTGTTACGAGGAAAATATCTCTATGGCTAGGGTAAACCACAACAGACGAAAATGACTGTAGAAATCAACTCTATTCTCAAGTATGATATGTAAACAAATATGATAGCAAGACAAGATAACAGACCTACCTCGTCTAGATGTTCGATGAAGTCCATCGTTGAGCACTTGACCCAAAGAAATATACCTGCAACTAGTCCTCAACAACCAAGATAAGAAAGCATATGGTGATAATAAATGATGCTAGCACATTCAATAGCATAATCCATTAATAAACATGACAAATACGCCCATGGAATAATAATTAAAATATTTGCAAGATATCAATTGGATAGAAAAAGAGTTTTTCTATTAATATATGATCAACAAAAGTGAAAACGTTACAGACTTTCGTGTCGGCATAGTTTGTAACAAAGAAACTAAGTTCCTTCCATATGGGCCTCCACCACTTCAATCCTCCACCAAAGGCAAGTTCAAAGAAGAGAGACAATAAAGTTCAAAATCAAATAAGGGAAGATCTTGGGGGATGAACATTGTGTTCAGACTTAAAGGACAAAGGGATGTAGACTCAATATGAAGTAAATAATTTATCCATTGTAAATTTTCTCTCAAAGTTGAATTCTTTGTCTCCTTTCCATAGGTCAAAATTGGCCCATTTATATCCTTCAAATGGAATTGAAGGGATGAGTTGGAATGTTTCCAGTATATGGAAGGCCAAGGATCATAGATCTCTTGTCGTGACATGGAAACCTGACATTAATTTTCATTTTTGGGTAGAAATCCCAATGTACGCAGGCTGTAGTGGAGCAGCCTACGTATACGCATGTTGTATAGTAGGAAAGGTGCGTACATGTGGAAAAATATGTATTATTATCTCTAGGATTTACAAACAGGGATGATAAGTCTTCATAGGGAAATGGAAAAATTCCTTCTGTGCAAGATTGCATAGGGTGAGGAAAATCTTGCTATAATAGATGCCCCATAATGTGTGAGCTCATAGGAGTATCTGTGATGGCCAAAATATATTATAAAAAAACCAGAAGTTGAGTGATGGGGAACCAGCTAGAAGAACTAGTTGCTCATTACATTCTGTATCGACTTTGCATACATGGCTACCAATAGAATTACACTACAGATCCATGTGAAAATATACCAAACAATTTTCCATGGCCATGACTAGGAAAATACAAATGTGGTTACATGCCAAAGAATGTCATAGTCAGGAACAAGGCCCAGTAGAACCAGTCTCAAAATCAATATGAATATATCTATATACAATGGAGTACAATCTGATCTCCCATGATCATTGAATTCATATAAGTATTAGTCGAATGAAAAGGAAGCAACAACTCAGGAAAGCTATGGCCACATACTGATGTGTTCAAGTCTTCTACACAATCCGCCAAGGCTGCAAGTCTACATCATGTGAATAAAGGAGTTGAGGTTGAACACAATGAGACATCGTTTGATTACCGATCATTGAGGTATATCGTTAACAAATGTGAGACAACCTACTGATAATGAAATTAGGTATCAAGGCACCGAGTGCATTCTTACAAGTGTGAATAAAGGGCACCTAAAGAATCCATCGATCAGGAGACATTGATGTATTCCCAACCGTCGATGGAGAGAGAACCTAGCACTAATGACTGCAAGCCTCAAGGTACTCATAAGACTCTAGGTCCCATTTCTAGAATAGATGAGTTGAATTCGATGGAAGGAGACGCACCGAAAGGAGAGCATTAAGGAATCTCTCATCATTCATCATGAGGTATAAAGAAGAATCTTCATGATTTGGAGGAAATTAGACGAAGAACATGTTCACGAACCAATGACCCTGTGCGTCTTTCGCGTGTGCCAAGTGCAAGTGCTACATGAAAAAGAACCTCTGAATAGAAAACAGTGAGTAAAATTGTTGACAAAGGAGAGGAAACCACCAATAAGGCTAATGGCATCCAAGACACTGCACAAATCCCAATGTGTGAAGAGATCTCTTTCCTTCGAACACAAGGGAAACGACCTAGTCAAGGACCAATGATGAAATGTCGAGTGTTGGGTTCAAGGTTACCTACCAATGATGACAGTAGGACCAAGGTGCATGATAGGACTACAATATCATGTGACTCTGAGACAAACTGATGGTATGGCTGACATGCAAAGTCAATAGTTCTGAGAAATGGCTGACATACGTTGATAGAATTCCTTTAAACAAGATCATGAGACATATGGAATAATCCGACAACATAGACTCAATGATGAAACCATTAGATGCAGGAGGCATCAATGAAATTATCTATAGGGACTAGAAGAGTAACCAGTCGGTAGAGAAGACTCTCTGTAATGAGCTCGGCTTCCTAAGGCCATGATAAACCCAAAATTATGATGACAAATGGACTCAATAACTTTGTGCTCTGTTCAAAGGTGACACAACTGCTGCTAATATAAGATAATACTCTCTTCCCGCCCATATTTTTTTAATTTTTCATTGACAAATGAATGCTATGATACAGAGGAGGAAACGAGTGTCGCAAGTAAGAAAAACTAGTTCCATTAGTGGAACATACCTATTCTCAATGCAAGGACATGCATGCAGGAGATGGACACTCGGGGGAATGTTCCCTCCTGGGTATAGGGTGTCAAATTGTGAAGGATATAAACGAGGCTCTGCTTGGTTGAGGATGCAAAAACTGTTGAGGAAAATAGTTTATAATGCAAAGAGAGAATCAACTAAAGGCTCAATACTGCAAGCAAGGGCACAATATGCAATCACAACTTAACAACAAAAAATGTCCTTTTTCATGAAATCTAGTCTACTTGGTGTGAAAAAGGGATAAATTTGTTCCAAATAGACTTCCTTTCAAATCCAATTTATGAGTGTGAAAGAGACAAGGTCACTTGGCAATCTTTTCTCTTTTTGAAGACGAGTCGGAAAAGAGCTTAACTAAGACTCACGACCTTTCAAGTCCAATTTAACGAGTGTGAAAGGGACAAATCACTCAGAAATATTTTCTCTTTTTAGAGGAGTCAGAAAAGATCTTAACTCAGACTCACTTGGGAGATTCTAGGTGGCAAGTCACGAGGGAGGTAAAGGCTCTCGTGCTGGACTTCTGGTGAATGTTAATATCTTACGAATAGCTGACATAATATTTGGAAAACCCAAATCTTTCCAAGTTGAGGGGATAAAATGCTAGCAAAGGTTATTGTCTCCGTGATATATCAAATAATGTCTCTTATCGGAAAGGACATAGGCGGGGGAATTAGACACCCCACAAGACCATCCCAATCGAAGGGAACTTCCTCAAGGCTTAGAGGGAGAGTACTCAGGGAGAGTAGGACTTTCTATTGTTTAGAAGGAGCATTATCAGGAATTATGATGACATGGTTGAAGGATGAATCACCCTCCACAAGGAGAGTAGGATTGACAAGAGACTACATTGGTACAACAACTTCTTCAATTCTAGGTTGAAGAGGATGCGCGATAGCAGGGATAGGGGACACATCACTCTTGACAAAGAGGGTGTGGTCAGGAGAATATTGTAGTGGCATTACTGCCATGTCAATCAACGGGGAAACAGGGTGTGGGGAAACCACAAACGCCTCAGAATCCGAAGGGCCCTTATGTGAGCCCCACGCTTCTGGTATCCCAACAGTAACTAGACAAAAATGAGTAAGGTGATCTTCTTCGCAAGCCCTGAAAAGGAATTTAGGCTTACGTCTGAGACATCTAGGCTTCTCAATGCCCCCGACGCCATTCCCAATAGTTAGTGACATGCTCTCAATGTGACTGGCAGAGGTGAGAGAGTCCTCTCCTAGATGATGTACATAGGTTGGAGATGTGGCATTGATACGAATCATGGCGACTAGAGTGATGCCCCCAGCATGACTAGCAGCAACTGTTTGCAAGTCTTCAACATGACTTGCAGAGGCCATCGACCATTCTCCAACATGACTGCCAGAGGTTGGTGATGGAGCTCTAGTATGAATGGTAGTGACTGGACTAGTGGTGGGCTATGTCATTTGATACCAAGGTCCATGGAAATATTGGCTTTGAAACATTGCAGGCCAGGAAGGATCTTGGTTTACCCCATGTCCCTGTCCGAAAAGGTAGTATCCTCCACCTAATTGATCTAAAGAGTTGTGTAGGGGCATCATGATTGAAGTTTGCAAAGAGATGTAAGTATGAAAAGGACTATTCATGTGAGGATATATGTTTCCCCCTTGAGAAGGGGTTCTGTGAAGAGGGTATCCAGAACCGTAAAACTGATTCTCCCCGTATGAAATACCTGGGGATATATGTGGACCCTCTATGGGAAAAGTGTTCATGGGAATTGGTATGGCAGATGAAGGATACACTGATGGGGTTTAATGAGTAGGATAAGCACCCATTTGAGCATTATCTCTTGGAGAAACATAGCTAGGACTGGATCCGTAAGCGGGGAGATTCCAACCTCCCACAATGAGAGTTGGTTGAGGGATAAGACTCCTCTCAAACAGTGAGAGTTGGTTGAGGGATATATAGAGGATCCATTATGCCCAAGATATAAGTATATGCATATTAAAATGATTAGAGACCCAAGGCATGGACTGACGGTCATAATGTTGCATACCATTATGAATAGCGGGAAAATTCTCCCCCATGAAATGAGTGAACATCATGGAGGTGGTAGCATTAAATGAGGGAGTTATGGGAACTCCATTATCCATGATAATTAAAACTCAGTAAACAATCCTAAGGCCAACTAGTAATCAAACAACACACCAAAAATCAAACGGCCAATATGCACACAAACAGGGTAAAGTGGATGAAAGTGGCCTCCCTCCCTAAAGAAGGTATGTCTCACCCAAGAGGGGCCTGATACTCCCTGCTAAATATCAGAGGTAACACAATCAGTTATAAGGGCCCTTGTGGGCTTAACAATGAGCCAGTCAGATCCCCCCAGAGAGGTAATCCTCCATAAAGGTTGTGTGTTGTTCGACCCTTATCTGACCCAGGGTACCTATAGAATAACTCCTGCAAGTAACCTATGTGGCACATAAGTCAAGGAACTAAGAAACCAATGTATAACCGATGCACAGGTGAGAAGTCATCAGTCGGGCCCACCATATGGGCAGCATAGCAAAGCCCAAAACCTTGAAAGTACCACCTCTCATGGAGGTAAAGGAACTACCAAGATCCCCAGATACAAATAGATCCCTAGAAATATCTCTGATGCTAAGAAGGTATCGAGGGGATATCACTTCAACCAACCTCTCGCGACCTTGTGATTAACTCTAGTGTGAGCGGAGCTTCCTCATATTACCAATTATACAATGGATTTCTCCACTCTCTTTGTCAGAAACATATGTTGATTTAATTGCTTTGGAGAAGTTTACTCACAAAATCCTATTCCAAGGCACTAAATCCTAAGCTAGATTGTGCACCCTAGAAAATAAAATTGTGACTAATCAATTTTAAATTATAGCATTAATTTTAGTGTCCATGCTTACTAAAAAAGGTATGGTAATGAAATTCATGATGTTATGACTCAAAAATAAAAGTAAATATGAATATAATGCAAAGTCCTAACTTCAATTTTCAATGAATGATATGCTTCTAATAACAAATGCAATTTTCAATTTCAACTCTGCAATTGTGAAGTGAAAATGCAATCTTTCTTTACATGCACTAAGCTAATGACAAAGACTCAAAAGATAAAAAAATGCCAAGCAATGCAAAATGCATAATATTTTTGTATTTTCAATATAAGAAAAATGAAAATGCATGGACTGAACAACAACTTGATATATAAAACTCTTCTTTGTATAGAAAGAGATAATTCAAGAAGAATACCAAGGAGCAAAACACCCATCCCAATGTACAAGGACAATCAAAATGAAAAGGTGATGAGAAAGACTTCGCCCAAAAAGTCAACCCCAGATAGGTTTCCTATCATCCTACATGCACTTAACAGTCACTACAAAGACCCAAGAAGACTCAGCACACATCAAATCCCACCCAGAAACCACCAAACCTAGAAAAAAAGAAAAGAAGGCTAGTATACGCGACTATTCAAGTAAACTAAGCATATGTACGCAGCTTGCAGAGGGACAACCCACGTATATACACGAATGTCAAACCAAAAGCCACATATATGTTTCAAAAACAAAGCCAGGAAAGGGAGAAGGCTGGAAAAATAATACCCAAAGTGAATAGAGGATGTCAAGTAATGATAAAACAAGAAACGTGATAGGAACGAGATCAATCTAAGGAGAAAATTACTCCAAACCCTAAGAAAGAAGATTCATTCCCCAGTATGGTCGCCAATTTTGTTACGAGGAAAATCTGTCTATGGCTAGGGTAAAACAAAACAGACAGAAATGACTGCAGAAATCAACTCTATTCTCAAGTATGTTATGTAAACAAATATGCTAGAAACACAAGATAACATGCCTACCTCATCCATATGTTTGATGAAGTCCACCGTTGAGCACTTGACCCAAAGAAATATACCTGCAACTAGTCCTCAACAACAAAGCAAAGCAACCATATGGTGATAATAAATGATGTTAGCACATTCAACATCATAATCCATTAATAAACGTGACAAAGATGCCCATGGAATAATAATTCAAATATTTGCAAGATATCAATTGGACGGGAAAAGAGTATTTCTATTAATATGTGATCAGAAGAAGTGAAAAGGTTACAGACTTCTGCGTCGGCACAGTTCAGAACCAAGAAACTAAGTTCCTTCCAACTGGGCCTCTACCACTTTAATCCTCCACCAAAGGCAAGATCAAATAAGAGAGACAATGAAGTTCTCAATCAAATAAGGGAAGAGCTTGGGGGATGAAGACTATGTTCAGACTTAAAGGACAAAGGGATGTAGACTCAATATGAAGTAAATAATTTCTCCAGAGTAACTTTTCTCTCAAAGTTGAATTATTTCTCTCATTTCCATACGTCAGAATTGTCCCATTTATAGCCTTAAAATGGAACTGAAGGGTCGAGTGAGAATGTTTCTAGTATATGGAAGGCCAAGGATCATAGATCTCCTGTCGTGACATGGAAACCCAACATTAATTTTAATTTTTGGGAACAAATCCCGATGTATGTGGGTTGTAGTGGAGAAGCCTATGTATACGCATGTTGTATAGTAAGCAAGGTGCGTACATGTGGAAAAATATGTATTTTTAGCTCTAGGATTTACAAACAGGGATGATAAGTCTGCAAAGGGAAATGGAAAAAGGCCTTCTATGCAAGATTTCATAGGGTGAATCAAATCTTGATATAACACACCTTACTCATATGTGCCCTGGAATTCCAAAGAACGAATATTGTGGTCCATATCTGCAATGTCTTTTGATTCTGAGTCTTTTGAGGTTTCCTCATAGTCTATTCATCTAGTGGTTGAGAAAGTGGTCATGTCGGTGCAATCTTCCATTGATCCCACTCCTCTTTTGGGGGGTGATGCGCCTTTAGAACATGTTGTCTCACATCCTATTCAGTCATTGGTTGAGAAAGTGGTCATGTCGATGAAATCTTCAGTTAATCCCACTCCTTTTTTGGGGGGTTATGTTCCTTTATACCATGTTGTCTCATAGCCTATTCAACTTGTGGTTGAGAAAGTGGTCATGCCAATGCAATCTTTGGTTGATCCCACTCCTCTTTTGAGGGGTGATGCACCTTTATACCATGTTGTCTCGTAGCCTATTCAACCAGTGGTTGAGGAAGTGGTCATGCCGATGCAATCTTTTTTTGATCCCACTCTTCTCTTGGAGAGTTTCGAGTCTACCAAAGACGTCACACCGATGCAATCTTCACTTGATCCCACTCTTCTCTTGGAGAGTTTCAAGTATACCAAAGTGGTCACTCCTATGTAATCTTCGGTTGATCACACTCTTCTCTTGGGGAGTAATGTGTCTACCGACTATGTTTTTAGCATTTCCAATTCAGTACTTTCAGAACAAGGGGGAATTCCGCTCACTTTGAGCACACCCGATCATAGGATGGTTTCCTTTGATTGGAATGACCTTGTTGAGCCTTTCCTTCCTTCTTCTTCACCTTTTCAAATAAATATTGAAGTAAATTCAAAAAACATTTACCGATGTATTATGGATGAAGGAGCCTCCACAAGTATTTTATCCTCCTTAGCTTGACAAGGTTTGGGTTCTCCAAAGCTTGTGTATTCTTCGCAAGAGATGTTGGATTTTGACAGACGTCCTAGTGAATATTTGTGGATTATCACTCAGTTTCCTATCATGTTATGTGGGAAGACTATCCTTTTCAATGTTATAGTGGTGCAAGGCCCATTAGATTTCAATATGCTTATCAGGTGTGATTATGTATATGCTATGAATTTTGTGGTGTCTACGCTCTTTCGGTTGATGCATTTCCCTAACAATGGAAGCATTGTCACTTCAACCATCTAACATCTGATAATCACCATCCTAATTCGACGTTAGTTTAGGATACCCCTTTATATGTTCTGTAATGATCCCAAGCCAAATTATTTCTTGGAATCACTAACTACTACTAATTTATTGAGTTATTAAGTGCATACAAGATTCATCAACACATGGAGATCACAATATATTCAAGATGTAGAAGCACAAGCAAAGATATGACCTTTTTATTATGAGCAATGTAAGATCAATACAATAGATGGACGATCTAGCATAAAACTTAGATGGTCGTACAAGCAATAGATATGAGCTGCTACAAAATGCTCCCGACAATACAAAATAAGCCTCCAAAGGCTGGATATACAATGAAGACTAAATCAAGTAGATCAACCTCCAAGATGGAAAGTGCCATGTCCTGCTAGAATGCTGAAGCCCTGAATAATTCTTCCTTTCTACCAAAAGTGTCCAATCATCCCAAGAAATATGCCAAATGATAGATCGGGCAACTCTAAGGAAAACCCACATGTCCAAATTCCCAAATCCACTCTCAAACTCTGTAGATCTGAATTCTCTAATGAATGGTGTGACCCACTGGATGACTAAAACCCTAGCTGGTTCGGCCTTGATGAAGGAGGCCTCCAAATGCTCTGAAAATATCCAAGAATATAGATCGGGCTATGAGAATCTCGCGGGAGAAGTTTCGGGCTTAGATCTCAAGCAGATCTCCCTAGATCCGAGTTTTACTGAATCACAGGACGTCCCCTATGGCTCCACGACGTCCCAATCTGCAGACAAATGTA
>JZKD02S0315167.1:295648-312908 GCA_000966675.3 Picea glauca
ATAAACCTCAAATGGTCGTACAAGCAATAGATATGAGCTGCTACAAAATGCTCCCGACAATACAAAATAAGCCTCCAAAGGCTGGATATACAATGAAGACTAAATCAAGTAGATCAACCTCCAAGCTGGAAAGTGCCACGTCCTGCTATAATGCTGAAGCCCTGAATAATTCTGCCCTACTACCAAAAGTATCCAATCATCCAGAGAAATATGCCAAATGATAGATCGGGCAACTGTAAGGAAAACCCAGATGTCCAAATTCCCAAATCCACTCTCAAACTCTGTAGATGTGAATTCTCCACTGAATGGTGTGCCCCACTAGATGACTAAAACCCTAACTAGTTCATCCCTGATGAAGGAGGCCTCCAAATGCTATGAAACTCTCCAAGAATATAGATCAGGCTATGAGAATCCCCTCGGAGAAGTTTTGGGCTCAGATCTCAAGAAGATCTCCCTAGATCTGAGTTTTACTGAATCACAGGACGTCCCCTATGGCTCCAGGACATCCCAATCTGTAGACAAATGTAGAATGATAATAACCCTCCAAAAAAACCCTCAAACTGATGGTCCTGCCCCTGCCAACAAAACCCAATTGTTGAAATGGCCACAGGCCCTCAAGATAAGCTGGATCAAACCTCCCTCGATAAGCTGGCCCTCAGACTAGAATGGTGTGGAGGAGTCTTTCATCCCCGAGACCAAGCTGTGGAACAAGGTGAGTGGATATTTCACCACTGATTTGCTCACAGGGGTTTGTACAGAAAAACCCCCAAACTGAATGCTCAATAGAAATAACAAATGCTAATCCAAAACCAGAATGAATAATAGGTGCACCCCGACCTCTTACTTATACTTTTCCTTCTAATTCTCTGTTGAGTTAGGTTAACTCCCAGGGTTAATCTTTTATTCTTCTATTGAGTTATCTTTTACTCCTTTATCCTTTTCCTTTCTTAAGTCAACTTAAAAATATAACTTTTAACTTCTTGACTTTTCCCCCCTCAGTGTGAGACTATGATCTAGTGGGAGTGCCCAGGCCATCGAGTCTCCTCGTCACCTCTCTAAGAGGTGGGGGACATTACATGTTCCTAGTGTTCATGTAGAATCTACCCCACCACGAGTTAATTATGTGGCATTTTATCCTCCATGTTCAATTGCTTCTGAGAAGGAACCTATGAAATCATGTTTTCCTTCTCGATACATGGTCTCGAAAATTCATCAGTCTTTTTATCCAATGGGAGCATGGGAGCCCTTGTTTCCCCCTCTTGGTTCGAGTGGTCTTGAGTTTCCTTTTGAGTCTGATCTTATTGTTTGTAGATCCTCAAACCCTTGTGCTTGTGATTCTTCGTTGATAGACTCTGCTAGTCCTGTCCAGAACCTCCATCGTCATATGGAATATAGTCAGTTTGCTTCACCCTTTGGGGCTTTTGACCCTCCTCGTTCACATGATTTCTCATATATTGAAATTCCTTCAGATGAAGCTATCCTTGAATCCATGACTATGGTTTCTATACCGTGGAAATACTTACACCGTGGTTTTTGTTTTCTTCCTTTTTGGGAGACTTTCTAGATTGACTATCGAAGAGACTCTGGGTTAGAGACTAACATCGAGATCTACTTGAACTACTACTATGCATGATTTGTAAGTATGTGTTGTGCTTTGTACCATATTGTACAGTCCAGGTTTGTTGTTTTCAAGTTTTGTATTCAATAACACCTCTTATTTTCTGAAGTTTCTATGTATATTGGATCTATTAACTTCTGGATGAGTGTTATTGGCCTTATATGCATGATCTTGGATGCATTTTTCTTTGACTTTTTTTCATCATATCGATTCATTATGATAGGTATTGACCTTGAAACTGGCATATAGGATATATTTTTCCCTACTTGCATTTTTTCATTATTCGTTTCCTGGTTCATTTGGCCTTAGGATCAACCCCACTAAATTGCAACACTAACCTTTCTTGTTGATAAGTGTGTTGTACTTTATGTGGTAGATCCTTCCTTCCATGGGAATCCTAGTTAGAGCCTTGTTTTCCATTTGGTTCCCATGTCGAAGTATTTCATAGGCACGAGATTCCTTTTAGTCCCACCATGACTGTGTGTCGAAGCCTCATTCTTCTTCATTTTTCTGATCTATATCCATGGGACTCCCTACGAGCATGGTTTGTTGTATTTCAAGCTCACTTAAAATTTAAAAGAAACATCTAATGAGATATTATTTATTCTTTCCAGTGTCATTTGGATTACTTAAGAAAAGAATCCCCCTAGAGTATTCTTTAAGCCCTTTTTAGAATCTCTAAAATTGAAAAGATTGTCGAGCGATCTTGTTTCCCTTCACGCTCGTCATACTAAAATTTGAAGGAACATATGTCCGATGGTATTTTACCTATTTTTCGGTCCGAATAGTTAATTTACAAATAAAGGTATGCCCTAGGATCTTCGGTTCTCTAGGAGAGTATTCTCAGGCATAAGTTTAACCCTTTTTCGGGCCTGAGGAACTAGAATTTCGAAAAAGGGTCATTCTCCTTGTTTTTGGTTTATCTCTTTTTTGGGCCTTGGATATTATATATGAAACATGAAAACCCCCATAGTCCATAGTTAATATCTTTTCAGACTCACTAAATATGAAAATATCATCAAGTTACCTTGTTCCTTTTACACTCGTTAATTGGTCCAGAAAGAATATTTATTTGGCACAAGTTTAACCCTTTTCCGGCCAATAGATTATCCAGGAAAAAGGTATGACTCAAGAGAAATGTCTCGTTGGGACAATTATAATAAGTTATATTTTATACTTTTTCGGGCTAAGGAGACTAAACTTAGAAAAAGGTTGCGAGTCCATAGTTAAGCTCTTTTCAGACTCCTTAAAATTGAAAATATAGTTGAGTGATCTTGTCTTAGTCACACTTGTTAAAATGGTTTTGAAGAGACGTCCCTTCGGTATAAGTTTAACCCTTTTTCAAACCGACTGGAATAATTACGAGAAAAATCACTCTGGAGTCTTTTTTTAGTGTTTTTCAGACTCTCTAAATGTGAAAAACCATCGATCTTACCTTCTCTGGTCTCGTAAAACTTCACATGGAGGGAGTCTTGTTGTTTCATACTTACTCTCATGGCATGTATCATCCTTTCTTATTTGTCCTAATTTCGTATTTATGTTGCTATTAACTGAACCTTCAAATCATTCCTTAAATGCAAGCCTGGTAGCACTTTTTCCCTCGCAATCTGACACCTTGACCCATGGAGGAATTTTCCTGAGTGTTCTTATCCTGCACATGTCCCCTTGCATCGAACATCAGTATGTTCCATGTTCTTGGAAATATTTTTCTTTCCCATGACACTCGTTCCTCCTTTGTAACGTAGCATTCTTTTATTCTTTTTCTAGCTCGTTAAAATTTTGAAAAAGACAAAAAATTCAAATATTCCAAAAAGAGGAGATGGGATATACATTATCTTTTATTGACAACAAGATAGTCTCCCTTCCAGACAAAGAACAACCTTTCGTTTGTTCGCCAAGCATTGGGATCTAGTATGACCTTAGGAATTTGTTCTCGTTACATAGAGTTGGGACCTCCTCTGTTTGGTTACTCTTCCAAACAAATGGAGAGTTTGTGGTGCCTCATGGTTGTGGGTGGGAAATCCCTTCTACGGACTAGCACTAAGGGTTTTATCATGCATGGAGAAATGACCTAAAGATTGTTACTTTTTACCATCATCCCATGCCTAAACCCCATTACTCATATGTAAATACAGGGCTCAAGAGATTAAGTTGACATACCTTATTTTTCGTGTTTGTTGTCGATCCCTTTTCACACTTGGTCATTCTTTGACTGCAACTCTCCTCCCAATGTTGACCTGCATTCACTAAAGAAAAACAAAAAACTCCCCATGCATTTGATCTATGAACTAACGGGTTAGAGATTTAATCAATCCTACAATCAATATTTCAATAATGACAATCTCATATGGCGGGATGGGAAAATAAATTCTTTTATTAACTTCACAATGATACCTTACAATGATAAAGTCGGCTACTGCTCCTCGATCCTGGTCCTGGGCTCTTCTACCACTGTCTTCCAACTGCTTTTCTCTATACTTCTCTTCGCACAAGGATGGATAAAGGTTGGGACAAAGGGAATGCTCAATCAAGTATAATTTCTTTACTATGATTCTCCTCCTTTCAAATAGGACCCCTAACCCTTCTTTTATAGGCTAGAAGAAGCTAGGTATTTGGTCGAGTGACCGGCCATGCATGGCCGAAGGGTTTAGTTAACTTACCCAAAGTTGTGTGTTCCGTCATCAACTTTCCTTTTTATGTGCTTTTGTAGGTACATGTAGGTTGTCTTGGGTCAGCTAGCATATACATGCATGCAGTAATGGAGCAGGGCATGTGGGCCTTTATAAAAGGGGTTTTTAAGAAGAGTTGTTCAGCAGTGTTTTGGCAAAGAAGGAATCTGAGATGGCATGATACCAGGTAAGCATGTCTGGTGAAAATTAGCGTTATAAAAGATGCCCCCTAATGTGTGAGGTCAGAAGAGCATCTAATGGCCGAAATACATTAACAATCTTCACCAACGTTCCAAACAAGTGAGCCCAGGGACCAAAAATCGGGAGGTGCCGTTTGCAAAATAATAATTGTCTCACCGAGGCGGGAATACCCATGCTTGGGATAAAATAAAATCATGGCTACCAATCAAATACATTGTAGATCCATGTCATATAACTATATAAAGTGTAGCCGCAAGCAATACACAATGGAGCTACATCTCGAAATCAAAAACATATACATGTAGAGTATCCATCTTCTAGAAGTTGATAAGGCCTGATCGCTGGAGATGAGGTCTTCAGAGCTCAAGCAACAACTTCAAAATCTTCAAAACTCAGGTAGGAGTGTAATATGAGTGTACGACTTCACTACCCAGAGGTCTTCGACGACTCCTCTATCATGGACTAGAGAATCTTTATTATCAGACTAAAGGCTTCATTAATTTTGAACAAAGACTTGATTGGACTTTTGAGATGGCCACGCATGAGGGAAAGAGACAAACTGCAGAGGGGCGGACTCAGGCTTGGTAAAAACTTCTCTTGGACAATAGCACGACAAATGATGAGACTCGGGCATCATGGCATTAACATAAGTTTTTGAGGTAGGAGGCAACGCAAACTCTCCATATGTTTGGAAGAATAACCAAACGGAGGAGGACACATCTCAATGAAGCGGGAACATATTCCTAAGGTCATATGAAATCACAGGGTTTGATGAAAAAAAAGACAGATGTGCTTTATCCAAGGGCGATGCATTGTGCTGCCAATAAAAGAAAATACTTTTCCCTTCCTCTTTTTTGGGTATATTTGATTTTTTTTTGTCCTTTTCAATAATTTTGGAAAAAGAATAAAATAATGTTACATTACAAAGGAGGAATGAGTGTCGCAAACATACAAGTTCGAGGTGCAAGGACAAGACTGATGTTCAAAGGAAGGACACACAGGAAAAATCCCTCTTGGGACCAAAGGTGTCAAGACGCAGAGGCAAAGTGCTACAGGGCTTGCGTATAAGGCATGCTTCAAATTGTTCAGTTGAGAGCAACGTGGAGTCGGTATTAGACCAAAGATGTAGGTATGAAAATGCGGTTAACAAAACAAACAACGGTAATGTCCCTCGATGTAAGTTTAATGAGCCTAGATAAGGTAAGCTCAGTGGTTTTTCATATTTAGAGAGTCTGAAAAAACGTAAAAGGAGACTCTAATGGGGTACCTTTTTCGAAGGTAGTTTAGTCAGTTTGAAAAAGGGGTAAACTAGCACCGACAAGACGTCTATTCAAAACCATTTTAACGAGTGTGATAAAGACAAGATCACTCGACCATTTTTTCATTTTTAAGGAGTCTGAAAAAAGCTTAACTATGGACTCCATCATGAATGCTCTTCTGGACCATTTTAACGAGTGTGAAAGAATAAGGTCACTCAACGATATTTTCAATTTTATGCAGTCTGAAAAGATCTTAACTATGGACTTCGTGGGGGTTCCTTTTTCATACATTTAGTCCCTCAGGCCTGAAAAAGGGTTAAAATGATACCCGAGGGTACTCTTCTAGAGAACTGAAGTTCCTTAGAGTATACCTTTGTTCGTACAGTTGACCGTCTAGACCTAAAAAGGGGTAAACTATCGCCAGATAGACGTGACTCCAAATTTCAATTTAACGAGCGTGAAAGGCCACAAGATCACTCGGTAATCTTTTCATGTTTAGAGGGTCTGAAAAGGGATTAAAAAAAGACCCGTTATGTTTTGGGAGTCCCGTGGGTGAGGTAAAGAGTCCTGCAAATGAGGATCAAACGTGTAATCAGGAAAAACAAAAAGGACTCCTGAGCCTATAGTCATTAGTGACAGCATGGACACCATAATGCAGCCAGGATCTACCAAGGGCATCCATGTTCCAGTAAGCTCTACCACAAAATCACGACACTTCTAAAGCAACAATGATCGTTCTGTGTCGCAACCTGATGGGATCGATCCTATGGCAAAGGGATAAAGACAACAAGATACAAAAGTAGGGGTGGGAACCTAACCTATATGCTCAAGTTGACCATCTGAGGTTTTTCCCACGGACCATCAAAAGTGACCCAAAACTCCAAAAAATGTCTTGATACCCGATCGGGACCTTCCAAAGCAACTCCTGAATCACTCTAAATGGTTTTCAATTAAAATAAAATGATAAGGGGGGCCAAAAAATGACAAAAAAGGGCCAAAAAGTCTATAAATAGAAGCTAGAAGCTCATTATCACCATTGCTGATTTGAAAATTGACTCTGGAGAAAAAAAACTCCTTTGATAAAAAGTTGTGATTTCGGGAGCTATAGTGGATGAAATGACCATCCGTCTGGACCAAGTAAGTATAAACTACCTCCCTTTGCTTTTTAATTATTTATTTATACATTTAATTTGGTTTCTCGGGGGGGAGTCGACCTTTAAAAGGTCGGCCCTAGGTCCACATGGGCTCTCCTATGACAACCTGTGTGTACACTCACTCTGTCTGATGTCAGAGCACGTGTACATGCTACTATCATCACAATAGCCCGCGTGGACCCTCCCATGAGTGCAAAAAGGTTTAAAAAGAAAGGCCTAACCCTTTGAAAAATTTCCCATGTGCAGCATGTATGTGCAATAGAGAGAATGAGATCATGAAGATATCAACGCACTAGTTGGGGAAGACCCTAATGCTGTGGCAGTGTTAATGAAATGTGGTTTTCTCAAGTTTTTCATGTGTCCTTTCATGAGAGCACAACCTAGGCTACTAAATGCCTTGGTTGAATACTGACACCCTGGCGCATAAGATTTTATGTTAGAGGGGCAGTCACTAGTTCCCACTACAGAGGACATATACTTTTTGACTGGCCTCTCCAAGAGAGGGGAACCAGTCAATTTCCAGACATTTCCTTCAGGGCCTCATAACATATCAGAATTGATAGGAATTTATTGTGAGGTTGGTATAGACTGATCGAGCTCGCAGGTGCCAATAAGCAGGATCACTGATTTATCACTGCAGGCAATTGTGTGTCTTATTGGGTGGATGATTGGTTCTGTGGCTCTACATCAGGCTTCCCATGCACAGATGAACTGTGCAGTCTAGTGCTTGAATGCACAAATATTTGACTGGAGCACTACACTGCTAGATTTTATGAAGAGGCATCTGACAGATTGGCGGTTGCGGATGCAGAGGAACTTCGAGTTTGGGATGATTCTGTTCTCTTTCTTCTTTGAAAGAGTTCCTATTTTTAGTCCTCGAGTGGTGGTATGAGGACATCATGCCTCTCTTCCTGCGGTTGGTATATGGGTAGTGTTGCTGCCACGACTGGGTGGTGGAAGGACCAATGAGTCCTTTGATAATGACTTATTTTCTTGGTTGTCGCACCAGATCCCAACCATAGAGGATTATCCTTATGCTGGGATTGATTTCTCGAGAGATCCTGAGATCCCTGTACCTCTAAGCGAGGAGCGAGGCGAGATGGGTAAGTTTACATCATTTTTTTTTGAAACATATATAATTTTTATGATTTTTTTTGTATATATCATTTTTTTTATACCAAAGTATTTGACAAATACGTGTCTATTGTGTGCAGATGTGGGACCCTCACGACTTGTTGATTATGTGAGGAACAGGCGTCGTCCTCAACCAGGGGTCGCACCTGCCACCGCAAGGGGACCAGCAGCAGCAGGAGAGCTTCCAGTCGGTGAGGTTGAGAGGGTTTTGAGATGAGTTGAGAGAAGTTTTACCTCGCTCACTCGCACCATTCCTATGGTAGAGATTGAGGATCTGCCACCATCCATGCATCCTAATGTAGTGGGGTCACCACGGACGTGGGTCTGACTGTTTCGATGTTTGGAGAACGCTATTGATTATTACAACAGGGCCCACAGGCCCTTACTGTAGTTAATCTAGACTTTGATAGCTCCACATGTATATATTGTTTGAGGGAATAAGCCCCATGACTCGTTATTGGTCATATTTTTTGAGGTGCTTTCGTCCACCTATGTACTTTGGTGCTTATGATATTATATATGGATTTTTATGTCTTTTTGTGTCTTATGGATCATATTTGCCTTTAAAAATGTATTTACATGTTTATGTGTATGTCTTTTTATATGTGTGCAAGATGCCAGTCTAAAATTTGATTAGCTAGAGTATCTGTAACTTGGTTTAATCTTCTAGGAACATGAAAATATGTAATATAATCAAAGCTTCATTCTAAGAGACGTACCCTAAGGAATCATCGGTGTAAAGTCGGATCATGAACATGGTAGACTCTATTTAACTGAGACACAACTAATTGAGCGTCTAAATAGACCCAAAGATAAGAGATACCAAATGACAGGGTGTCACGAATCAACTCAATAACTGCATTGTACTCGGGGACATTGTTTGTGGTGTCACCTAAGAATATACCTCCGGAAGATAATAATTGGCCTCGAGGTGTAAAAATTACCCAAGCTGCAGAGGCAAGCCTCCGAGTGTGCCAGCTAGCACCGTCTACGTACCCAATGAACACATCTGATTCACTTGACATCTTCCATAGTGACAAAAGATAACATAAAAAACGACATGTCCATAATACTAAAATAAACCAGAAAGTAATAGTACAAAGACTATACATATGTTACAAAACGTTACCCAGGGTGACCTACCTATGAGTAATACTTATTGAGGTAGAGCCCATTTCTAGGCTCCGAAAAAGAATTTCCCTCAAAGTCAATTAGACGATAAGCCCCCTTTTTTAGAACCTTTTTTATTATGAAAGGTCCAAACCACATGGGTTTGAATTTTCCTTCCCCCCGGGGGTCCTTATATTGGTCATAAACTAGGACAAGGTCGCCTTCAGAGAAAAACCGAGCATGAACGGACCGATCATACTGACACTTGACTTTATGTTTGTGAGACTCGTTGGCCAGGGCCGCATCACGACACTGCTCATTGAGCCGCTCAAGGTATAATAATCGTTCTTCGAGTGGAGAAGTGTCTGGCAATAACTGTACTGCCAATTTTAGGGACGGGATTTGACATTCTATAGGCAAGACTACTTCCAACCCGTAAACGAGTTGAAAAGATGAGAAATCGGTTACAGTCTTAACATACGTTCAGTAAGCCCATAATTCCGAGTATAACATCAAATGCCAATTTGACTTGGTTGAGTTGATCGTTCGCTGTAGGATGGTCTTAAGAGATTTATTTATAGCTTCCACCTAACCATTTTCTTGGGGGTAGTAGGGTGACGAATGTTCTTGCCGCAACCCAAGATTTGATGTTAACTTGGTCATCATTTGGTTCTAAAAGTGACTGCCATGGTCAGTGACAATCTCTCTCGGGACATCGAACCTTGCTATTATTTGGTTGAATAAAAAGAGAGCTGCAGTCTCCCCATCATCTTTAAACATTGGCATAGCTTTGACCCACTTCGTGAAGTAGTCTACGACTATAATGATATAACGGTGCCCCCTAGCTGAAGGAGGGTTGCATGTAGTGTAATAAATACTCCACTTGGTGAAGGGACCAACTGTGATGATAGATAACATGGGAGAGGGATGTTCCCTCATCTTCCGAGAGAAGATCTGACACGGGTGGCACTCTTGACCGATTCGATACAATCTTTGGTTAGTGTCGACCAGAAATAACCTACTCGTAAAATCTTTTGGGTTGTTTCCAACCCAGACAAATGACCGCCACATTCTCGAGTATGGAAATCATTAAGCACGACAACTGCTTCTTCGTGAGTGAGGCATCGACGCAGGATGCACTGTACACCTCTTCGATACAATGTATCATCGAGTATGAGATAATTCTTACCCTGATGGTGTATATGGCGATGCTCATCATGAGAAGCAGAGGTGGGGCACTTCAAAGTCTAGAGATAGACAAGTATATCTACGTACCAGGGATCCAAATAGGCGATAAAAAACATATCCCGTCTAATAGGTGACTCTTCGAGCATAACATCACCTGACTCAACCGAAAGCTCTGAAATAAGTTCTGCGAAGACCAGTGACTTTTTGAATTTCGCTTAAACGAAATCTAAGTCGAATTCCTAGAGGACGACTATCCATCTACTGATATTTCTGCCTATTACCTGTCATGTCAACACATATTGAAACAGATTCACAACAACAATGACAGTGGTATTGCGAAACAGAACATAATGACGGAACCGTTGAATAGCATCGACTACTGCCAACACAAGTTTTTCGATATGAGAATAATTGAGTTATGGTCCAACTAGGCCTCAACTCAAGTAATAGATCACATATTCTGAGAGTAAATCATCTTCCTGAACTAAGACGATGTTGATGGTTGACTCTGTTGCAGCCAGGTACAATAAGACATCTTTGTTATAGTTGGGTGGCTGAAGTAGAGGGGCAGTTGTGAGGGCATGTTTCAACACTTCAAAGGAGCATTGAGTGGCATTGTCCCAATAAAAAGGAATGTCTTTCTTTAGTAATCGCATAAATCCCTTTGTGATCTCGACGTAGTTGGTGATGAAATGCCTTAAAAAATTCGCCTTGCCCTGTAGACTTTGAAGTTGAAGGATTGTGCGTGGGGGAGGCAACTGAACTATTGCCTCAACCTTGAGAGCGTCAACCATGATCCCTGTTGTTTACACTATGAAACCTAACAAACGCCCTGATGTTACGCAAAAGCTGCACTTGTTTGGATTCAAGCGAATCCGGAAGTAGAGACATTGCTCAAAGATAAGTCAGAGGTGTGTGGGATGATCTGTTCTCTTGCAAGATCAAGATGCTAAATCATCTAAATAGGCCCTGACTATATGATTGAGATCATGGAAAGAAAAAGACATGGCCCACTGAAAGGTTGCTCCATCATTTTTTAGACCAAAGGGAATCTTACGATACGTGAATGTACCCCATGGACAAATGAATGTCATTTTGTGTTGGTCTTCGAGTTTGATTTGTATCTGATTATATCCTGAAAAACCATCCATGAAAGATAAGGCCTCACAACCTACACATTCATCAATTATCTGGTCGATGAATGGTGTGGGAAAGTTATCTTTTGGACAGGCCTTGTTCAAATCACGGAAGTCCGTACATACACGAATAGTGCCCTATTTCTTATTGACTGGCACAGGATTCGACACCCATTGGGTCAAATGGATAGGATAGATAAAACTGGCTTTCAACAGTTTCTCGACCTCAACCTTGATGGCTGCTACTTTCCTGGGATTAACTAGACGAAGCTTTTGCCGAACAAGCTTGGCATCCAGATAAGTTGTGATTTCATGTTTGACTATTTTTGGATCAATGCCTGGCATTTCCTCGTAAGATCAAGCAAAAATGTCACAGAATTCTTTAAATAGATATGTGTGGATTTGAATCTCTCCAGGGGAACAGTCAGCTCCAATGAAAAAATTCTCCACGACTCCAGGGGTTCTGGAGATATTAATCGGTATGGTTTCAGCGATAGTTTCCATATTACCCTTGGAATAAACCTAATGTGTAGCTAAGGGATTAATAGGACAATATCTATCTCCTGTCATATTCAAGGTGAATTATTCTGCTTCTATTCTGCTTAAATCTGGGAGGAAGTATGATCTGTGATGGAGATCATCCTAGGGTTTGTCCGGACTAATCATTGATTCAATTATTGCTTTGTCGGAGGGCAAGACTAAGTCTAACAAATCAGTATCAGCGAGAGAGCCTTGAGCCCAAATAGGCTCTAGAATCGGATCTAACTCTTGTGCAGGAGTTGGATCTGTGTCGGCCAAAGATTGTTCGACTAAAGAGTACGCTACTTCGGCTGCGGACAATGGCATGGACATGCCAGGATGCCCTGTCCCTTCCATCATGGTCGATGGGGAAGGAAGTATCCACGGATCATTGAAGTAAGTCGTGCGAAACAATGAAACTTGGAAAATCTCAACCTTATGGTGGTCGGATATGAACTTGACATCACCTTGAGGGGGCGAGTAATCGAAAGTACCCATCAAAGATGGGCACAAACCAAACCCTATGTTGACTATACCCGGTTGAGGATTATCAATCATCGGGACAGCGGATACCCCCAATGAAGGGTCAGGTCTGGAGAAAGACAATTGATCAATGGTCACAATCCAGTCCTCTTCTGGAAACAACAAGACCCGAAAAACTGTAGTGACCACTGCTTGCATGGAATAAGTCCAACTCCTTCCTAACAAGAGATTGTAGTTGAGGGACACGTCGACTACTTCTACCTCGACGCACACAGTCTTCCCTCCTAACTGCATGGGGAAAGAAGGAATGATACCATGTGGTCGGAACGAACGAGCGTAAAAAACAATGAGAAGAGTAGGTGATGGAGACAAAACAGGTTGGCCAAAGGCCTTCCAACATGCCAATGACATAATGCATGTCGAGGCACTCTCATCAACCACCGTGCAGAAAATGTTCCGAGTAAAAATTTTTTTGGGGTGAGCCACTACTATCTGAAATGCTATGTGGTAAGGCAGATGAGGTTTTAAGTCGGTTGTATCCAGCATGATTGTACCTGGATTACAAGTCTCGATAGATCCTAAGGCGGCTAACAAAGATTTCCTCTGGGAGGGGAAGCTTTGGAGGACCTCCAAAGCAAACATCGCACAAGAGGTTTGGGACAAATCCTCCACCATAGAATAGTTCTAGGCGACCCTTGCATTAGGGTTGTGAGAAGATTTCTTGAACGCACCTTTTGGGATGAGTCTCATTGTTTCACCCAAAGTATTCTCGATCTGGAGAGGAAGAAATGGGATTTCAGTTTCTTTTCTGTAGTGTCCCCAAGGCCGAGCCCCGTTATAGATCATATTATATGCAAAGAATTGTAAATGTGTTCTATAGGCTAGTGAGCCAAGTTTTGCATAAGTTGTAGGCTTATGTGTTTTGGTAGGCCAGGGAGCCTAAGTATTTAAGGCCAAGAGCCTGTTGATGTACTTGTATGTATGCAGATCAATTAATAAAATATAAACACTGCCAGTGAAGACCGACCATGATGAATGAGTGATGGGGGACAGAGCGTCCACAGAGTGGGCAAGGAACCACGGGCTGAAAGGTGGGAAAATAGGTTGAGTGATGAGCCTAGGGGCTAAGCCTAAGGGGCTTAAGCCTGGGAAATAATATTTTAATATTACTTTAAAAAGAGACATATGCATTTTTGTTTATCCTAAGTTTTGGAAAGGGAACCTACAAAGGGGATGCATGTTGTGGTACGCATGCAGTTCCTAGGGTGACAAGTGTCAACCCTGGTGCATGCAAATAAAACGGAGGAAGTAAGCCGTGAGGGGGATCTTCTCTCCATTCTGACCGGAACCTATGAGTGTAGAACCAGTACGCCATCTGCCAGATTACTCTGATTCATCTCTAAATCCATTAAGCCTGTGTTTGTCTCAAGAAACTGTGTACACCCATGTCCCGAGCTGTGAGTTTGTGTCTGTTCTAGGAAAACCTGGGAGTGCATTCCTGAACCGGAATCCCTATGTTGAACACGAGTGGAAGGGTCCTTTGGTTGTTTGGGGAAATGCTGAGCTAGCCTGTGCGTGGAGCCTGTTCCGAAATCAACACTGAGAGATCATCCTGTGACTGCTGAACCGATTTGGGGAAGCCTGTGTTCGTGTTTTTCGTGGATTGTTGTGACCACACAGTACTGGACTGCGTGAGGCTTGTTGGCCTGTGAGCGACTCCTCTAGGTGAGAGAGTGCGCAGAGGGAGAAGAGAACTCCTGGAAGGAACCCTGTAGCTGCCATAGAGCCCAGAGAATTCCAGTCCGGTCTATTCCTATAACCCAAGGTAAGGGAGAATAGCAGCCGAAGGACTGTCTAGGTGACAGAGAAGGTGCACTCTCCTAGGGTGGAACAGGCATGTGGGGAATGAGGGTCTGTGGGCAGTGAGCGTGGGAGATTCCTGTGAGAGCTTTCTTCCTGGTGATGTGTATGTGCTATCTTCACTGTAACCTCAGTCTAGCCTAGGATTCCTTGCCTTGGGATGGAGCTCAGGCCCAGCTCGGGGGTGACCCACTGTTGAGCTGATGAATAGTGTGGTCTAAGGCTGGGAGGTTCGTGGAAGGCCTGCACTTGGTTGGTGAATTCTATAGTTGTTCAAAGATAAGTATCTGAATTAGGTTTTTATCACATTTGGCATGACTGTGTTGTTCATGTATCATGTTTTCCGCTGTGTAAATGAGTTACTGTGGAATGCGATGGAATGTTTAATTATAGCAGTAACCAGATATGTTTCACTTGGCAATTTAAATGTGTTTAATTGTGTTAAATTCATGCGCTTATAATGTCTGTACAAATTATGTAATCATTCATGTATAGAATGGTAACTGAGAGGTTTGGAAACCTCGGTAGATAAAAAGGTACACTACAAATTGGTATCAGAGCACGAGTAAGCTTTGAGCTGCGAAAAGTTACATTACAAATTGGTATCAGAGCTAAGGTTTCGACACTGAGCCTAGATGGACCAGTTGAGTGGTCTTTGGACCGAGGGTGAGAGGAGAAATTGTGTTTGGAGAACCAATTTCGGACCTTGGTTTGCGTCGAAGCATCAAGGAGATACTTGATGAGTTTTTTTAGCTCAAGATGTTTAAGCGGTGCTGTGAAACCGTAGCTGGTATGGTCTATAACCACAGGGAGATAGGTCTCTACACCAATGGTGTTAGAACCGTCGGATCTGTTCAGAAGGGAAGGCGAACCCTTGTGACCGTTAGATCTGGAGAACGTGCACAAGGTTTAAAGCCTTTGGATACTGCACAGGAGTTTAAACTCGAGAGGATCGTGAGTCGTAAGATCCCTGTGGGATTACCCGTCAACCGTCCGAGTTGACAGAAGTTGCGCAGGACTTAAGTCCTCATGGGTAGAGGAGAAGTCCCGGAGAGGCGTTGGGATTTTAGAAGTCAAGAGAATCGAGACCTTGTGAGTCTCGAAACACTGAAGAAATCATAGCCATAGGATCTCAAGGAGGACACGTGTCAGAGTCTTGGAGAGAGTCAAAAATCGGAGAATCGGAGTTCTCGAGCACCTAGGAATCTCGTCACACGGAATCATGATCCACGATTTCACGACAAGATCTGGACCGTTCATATTAGGAAACACGTGGCAGCGATCTGCCATTGGGGAAAGTCCCGACAAGGAGTAAGTCCATCGGTGTTTGAAGTTCATCGAGAAATTGGGAACCCCGGTGACGAGTGAGTCATACACTTTGAAACTCCGAACCCTGAAACCGCAATAAGAGATCGATTATGGTCACGGGGTAGAGGTCACATGGACCTTACTTAACCGCAAAGGGTTAAAGCAAAAGGCACATCGGCATATCGGGAATCGGGATATCGGAGATCCCGGAAGCAAAGGTTTTGTGCATTGGAAAATCGCGATACGTGATTTCCCGATAAGGCCTAGGAGTGTGGGGCCACACCGACTGTCAGGAGGACAGGTGGCATATTTTTAGTGACAAGAAAAAGGACTGTTGACAAGTCAACGACTGGGACCCATCGAGGATACCGTGAACATATGAGCATGACATTGAAACCGTCGAAACCCGACGGGGTAGGGTGGAGGTCATATAGCATGGTCATGTGGACCAGAGGCTGAGCCAGGAGAGCTAGCCAGTGTAAAAGCACATTGGGAATCGGAGGATCGGAGGTTGCGAATGCATGTGCATCGCGACATCACAAATTTCGAAACCCCGATAAGAGGATTGATCACGGTCATGGGCAGTGGTCGTATATTGAGGCTATAGCCCTGAGGGCTAGCACGGATGGAGTCCATCGGAAATCGGGAAATTGGGGATTCTGCTGTCAAGAATTTTGGCACATTCAGATTTTTGAAACCCCAAACCCCGATAATGGAAAAGGCTGGGGTCACGAGTCAACGATCACATGATGTAGAGTCCATAGCAGGGGCTACCCGTAAAGGTAGCGCATCGGGAAATCGGAAATCAAGGATTCAACCCACCAAAACACTGTCAGTTTCAAAATCCTGATAGAGGTAACCCCAATAGAAGGAAGGGAGACCTCAAAGAGTTCTCTATGGGAGGAAAATTTTCCGATAAGGAAATAGGAGAATTTCAAGAAAACCGAAAAAACACAGAGACAGACAGAGCTCAGAAAAATTGTGAAGTTGAAATGTCTTTCGTTCTTGTTCGTATTAATTATAAACGTTGTGGGTTATTCATGAAGTTTAATGGCCTGACAATGCTTGAATTGGATTGCACAGTGCGTGTTCAAAATACAACAGAGGCCAAACTCCAGTTAATCAACGCCGAGTATGGAGTGGGGGAGAGTGCAAATTACCCCTGAAATGAAAGACGAGCGGGAAGGAAAGGATGTTAACCTAGGAGTCGAAGGATCGAACTCTAATGGGCATGGAAAGGAAATGGATAAGGAAGGACATATAATGAAAATCCTTGAAGGATTGCAAAGAGAGGCCAAGGAGCGTTGAGCTCATAGCCGAAAGCTCATGAAAGTCAAGGATCGGCAAGGGAAATTAAACTTAAGATTCTTGCAGAGTCTGGAAAGAATAGAGAAGAAACTTGAGAAAGGAAGAGACTCAAGTACGATAGAGAGTCGCAGAACCCATGGTAGAAGAAGTAGATCGAGGAGTGGTAGCCGACATCACATTCGCTCCCAAAAAAATTTAGACAGGGAGACACATAGCAGTTCGAGCCCGTCCCCTACCAGAAAACATCGGAAATCTGGAAGGGAGGAATTGAAAGGAGAGATGAACAAGATTAAGCCTCCAACATTCGATGGAG
>JZKD02S0315167.1:312918-327377 GCA_000966675.3 Picea glauca
GGGGAATGAGGTTCTATGGGCAGTGAGCGTGGGAGATTCCTGGGAGAGCTTTCTTCCTGGTGATGTGTATGTGCTATCTTCCCTGTAACCTCATCCTAGCCTAGGATTCCTTGCCTTGGGGTGGAGCTCAGGCCCAGCTCGGGGGTGACCCACTGTTGAGCTGATGAACAGTGTGTTCTAAGGCTGGGAGGTTCGTGGAAGGCCTGCACTTGGTTGGTGAATTCTACAGATGTTCAAAGATAAGAATTTGAATTAGGTTTTTATCACATTTGGCATGACTGTGCTGTTCATGTATCATGTTTTCCGCTATGTAAATGAGTCACTGTGGAATGCAATGGAATTTTTAATTATAGCAGTAACCAGATATGTTTCACTCGGCAATTTAAATGTGTTTAATTGTGTTAAATTCATGCGCTTATAATGTTTGTACAAATTATGTAATCATTCATGTATAGAATGGTAACTGAGAGGTTTGGAAACCTCGGTAGATAAAAAGGTACACTACAAATTGGTATCAGAGTGCGAGTAAGCTCTGAGCTGCGAAAAGTTACACTACATTTTCCCTTCTCAGAAGTGCTTGGTTTACTGTAGTTATGCGCTCTAGTCGATATAAAAGCATCACCTTTCATCATATACACATTCGCGGATGCAGAATTATTCGAAGACGAATAGGGTCCTTGGCTACCCCCTTCAGTGCTTATAGAGGCTTGGGTTAGTTTTTGCCCATGTTGAAATGGATTGGTTAACACAGCAGGTTGTTGTTGTGTCACAAATTTTTGGGCCTCTGCAAGCCAAGGACATTGGTGGGTTGGGTGGTCTTCCATGCACAGGTTGCACGGATACCTCACCTTTCGTTTCTCAGTGTTTCCCCCACCAGCGTTATTAGTGGTTTTCTTATCCCCCTTACCCTTCTTTGATTGTTTTTTCTTTCCATCAGGCTACTGGGTGGCATTTGGATTTGTCGATTGCACTATGTGTACATCCGACGTTTGGGTAGGGGGAGCAGCCAAAAGAGTAGTTTGGCTGGTCGTTGTGTGTTGTATAGAAAATTGTTGCAATTGCTTCGTCAGTTGTTCAATGACCTTTATTTGTGCTGAACCAATAATACCATGGGCATGTGGTCCAGCTCTCTGTCTAGTTTTATCAAGTATTGAGCATGGAACATCTGGCAAGATCTCGTATAATAAATCAGACTAAGAGTAGATTAGATCAAGCTGTTGAGCTCTCATGACGGCATCTTCTTCAGAAAACACTCCCGACGTCGCGACGTCTTTGGATAACTATGGGACCAAAGACTTAAGGAACCACTCAAGTAGGAATGATGGTGGGACTGGCACCTTAATTAAACTCTTTTGATGTCTCCATTCTCAGATGTGATCAAAGATATGGTTCTCTTTTGTCTGTTCGAAATTGGCCAGTAATTCTGTGCCAGTGTCGTATCTCACGGGTAATTGGAAATGGTTTAAGAAAGCCATTGCCAATTCGTTGAAGGAAGAGTATCTTGAGCAGTTGAGCTCAATGTACCATTTCGCGGCACTCCCAATGAGAGTACATTGAAACAATCACAATTGTACTGAGTCGTCTTTCAACAAGTTAGACGAACACCAAAGATGGAAGGTGGTCACATGATCTCCTGGATCTTCGTTAGGCTTGGCCTCAAACTTTGGTATGTTTGAAGAAAACTTCGTCGGCATATAGGGCCAATGCGGATCATGACAGATAGGGACATTCAACAACCTTGTCAAGTTTGGAAAATGCAAGGTTTCCAAGAAAGGTAGTTTGGGTTGTTGGTAATAACCATGGAAAAAGGGACCTGCATTTTGAATGGCACTAGGTTGTCAGGAAAAGTTTGGTTCTTGGCCTGGGTTCTGGAAAAAACCATGGCCATAACCAACGTACGAATTCTGCATGTGAGGAGACATCATCGATTGATTCCCAAAATAGGACGTAGATGGTTGGGCGTGCATTACATTCGAAGGACTTTGGGAAGGGTTGCCCCATGCCAATCACATGGGCATAGGCATAAAACCCTGTCTGAGGTTCCATTGGTTGTGAAAATAATTACCCCAGACCAGCATTCTTGATGAGGGAACTGATCCCTGCCAAGAATTCCAAGGCCCCGATGCAGAAGAAGTTCATGGGTTTGCCCCCTATGCAGGAATAGTACCCTGCATAGGAATAGGTTATCCATAACTGAGGTTTCCCCTAGTTGGGAAAGAAGCTGACGAGAAAGCGTTGTTACCAAACGCACCGAACAAATAAAATGGTTTTGAACCTACCGACATATTATGAGAAGGTGGCCCTTGACTCCCTTCTCCACGTAAACTATAGTGTGTGGGTGGCCCGACGGATCGCTGGTGGGTGCCACCGAGCAAAGGGGATGAAGGAGTATATGACCTCCCCCGTAAGAGAAAGCATTAAAAGGAGCTAAAGATCCCCCCATGTGTCCTTGCAGAGGAGCGTTAGAGCTCCCTACCCCTAGAAATAAAGTCTGTAAAGTGAAGTAGGAAAGTACAGGACTTGTACCTGAGCTAGGCATCCCATATGAGAACAGAGGGTCTGTCGTACTCAGTGTGAAAGGGGGAGTGGCCGCCACCATAGACCGGATTGGACCACTTCTTGAGGTAGAGGTGGTCGAGACCATGGTGGCTCAGACCGATGAAGGTAGGTGAGGAGGTGGAATATCCCCCGTGGTGACAGCCATAGTGGGAATTAAGGAATTCCCAGAAGAACTGGCATCATTTGTTTCCATTGCTACATGCGACACTATCTGGCACTCATAAGGATGAATCTGTATGATGATGGGTGTCGAAAGATCAGTGGTTGGAGTTTCAGATGGACCGAGAGCTTTCGCTCCAAGGTCTAAAACAGTCATTTCCTTCGGATGTTGGTCGGGTACAGTTTCCTGTGACTCGATCACTTCAAAAGACCCTTGTTGGTCTAGATTGCGCCTCGGTGGTGGCGGAGGTGGCTCTAGTGTAACCGGTGATAGGCCCAGAAGCCTTTGTGATCGGAGAAGCTTGTGATCCTCCACTGTGTGAGAATATCAAAGACACACTAGGGATTTCTATTCGTTCAAAAACAACACACACTAAAAAGGTCCCTCTAAGATAAAACAATCACACACTAAACTAGTTGGAAGAACAGTTACAACAACCAACACTAGAGCAACTTACCGGTGCAAGTGCAACTCGAACACGGAAGCACCCTCCAGGTATACTCTTCAAAGAGTGGCCCGATGTCTTTCCTAGGTACCGCGATATACCCCCGTAGTCACCTGTGTATGTCTCTAAAAAATATAGGCAACTAAGTTGCCAGCGCGTGAACAATCACCAGGCAGGTACAGTCGAAAGTCAGGTGGACCACAATGAGCAGGGTATCGAGCCTAAAACCTATCAAGGGTATCGAAGGCAAGTGGTCTGAAAGACAACTGAGGACCTCGAATGGATTCGAGACCCATGAAGCTCTGTGGAAAATGAAATCGATAGAATCCCAAGACAAACCCTCTATATGTGTTCTCCACTACGATTGGTCCAGCTTTGGAGGGGTTATCTCCGCTACCTTTCCATACGTGACCTCATTTTTAGCCCCTATGTTAGAGGGGGGTCCTAGATAACTTTCACGATACTAGACTTTGACACTCCCTAACTCAAACTCCAATGTTTGATTTAATGTCCTTGAAGAGTTTCCTCTCCAACCTAATTCAAGGCCCTAACCCTAAAATAGTTGGTTGACAGTATAAAAATAAAAGTCTAATGAATTTTAGATTTAGCGTTAATTTTTATGGTTTGTCTTAATTCAAAGGTTATGAAAGTGAAACTAGTGATGTTTGAAAGATGAAAGAAAAATAAACAGAAAGCTGGAAACAAAATAACTTCTTCTTGAATCAAATATTAAACAACTTTTCAAACTAAAAAATTTCTAAGATATTTAAATAGAAAAATCAAAGTAGGATTTCACTCGACTACGAGCTACTTATGATCTAACTAAACCATCAAGAACTTATGAAAGTAAATACTTTTCCCTAGTTACTAATGCAAACCAACACTATTTAACCAAACAAAGAAATAAAAGATTATTTTTTATTCGAATGCTCACAAAGCAAAAAGGAAAAATATTAACAAGTAAAAACCAAGAAAACTTCTAGCCTAAGTGCAGATTGCAAAGAGTCACTTTAAAAATAACACACAAGCAAATTAAAACTGGACTCTCGCACTTGTCTAAAAACCCTATAAAAAGAAAATTTTGAGGAAAACTTTTTGATGAAAGAAAGCTATTGTTGTGATCAAACCTAAGTTATTGACTGCTACGATAGAGACCCAAAAACCTGAGAGGTATAACTCTTGTCACAGGAAAGGATGACTGCCTCACCTTAAACAAAAAATTTCTCCATAGGCACACTTGCTGACAGTTTAAAAGAAAGCATTTTCAGACGAGCTATGTAAAGTCAGGGCGTGTGTACACGCATGACGACCTTATACAGGCCACGTGTATCTTTGAAAATCTAAGACAAATAAAATCCCAAGCAATCCACCCAGGCAGAGACTACTGGTACTGAGAACTAGGATCTCTTGAAGCCTTAGACACTTACTTTAACATAAAAAAGAAAACCATTCAAGGAAATCTTCATAGAATAAACCAATCTGAGGTGAAACCTAAGCTATAGACTGCAAACAACAAAGACTAGAAAGAGTTCCAGAAAACCCCTGAGAAGGATTGTTTCTGACAAGGGAGAGGGTGACTGTCTCTCTAAAAGAATTTTTTTGGAATCATACACACGACTGACACTTCCTTAGCTAGCGTTTACACGCGGGCTATGGAAAGGTAGGGCGAGGGTACAGGCATGCAGACCTTATACAGGCCGCGTGTACCTCTGTGGGAAAAAAAAATGCAGTCAAGCACAAAAACAAAGATAACTGGTATGGAAGACCAGAATCTTTTTTAGCTCAGACTTTTGCAGAAACTTTAAAAACAAGAAATGAAACCAGTTCTTAAAAATACCCAAGAAAAAACATTCCCAGAAACCCTAGAGATCCCCAGTATGGTCGCAAATTCTGTTGTGGGTGGGAAATCCCTCCTACGGACTAGCACTAAGGGTTTTATCATGCATGCAGATATGACCTAAATATTCTTACCTTTTACCACCATCCCATGCCTAAACCCCATTACTCATATGTAAATACAAGGCTCAAGAGATTAAGTTGACATGCCTTATTTTTCGTGTTTGATGTCGATCCCTTTTCGTGCTTGGTCATTCTTTGACTGCAACTCTCCTTCCAATGCTGACCTGCATTCAGTAAAGAAAAACAAAGAACTCCACATGCATTTGATCTATTTACTAACGGGTTAGAGATTTAATCAACCATACAATCAATATTCCAATAATGACAATCTCATATGGCGGGACGAGAAAATAAATTCTTTTATTAACTTCACAATGATACCTTACAATGATAAAGTCGGCTACTACTCCTCGATCCTGGTCCTGGGCTCTTCTTCCACTGTCTTCCAACTGCTTTTCTCTATACTTCTCTTTTCACAAGGATGGATAAAGGTTGGGACAAAGGGAATGCTCAATCAGGTATAGTTTCTTTACTATGATTCTCCTCCTTTCAAATGAGACCCCTAACCCTTATTTTATAGGCTAGAAGAAGCTAGGTATTTGGTCGAGTGACCAGCCATGCATGGTCGAAAGGTTTAGTTAACTTACCCAAAGTTGTGTGTTCCATCAAAAAATTTATTTTTTCCGTTATTTTGTAGGTACACGCGGGCTGTCTTGGGTCAGCTAGCATTTACATGCGTGCAGTAATGGAGCAGGGCACGTGGGCCTTTACAAAATGAGTTTTTAAGAAGATTTGTTCAACATGTTTTGGCAAAGAAGGAATCTGAGATGGCGTGATGCCAGGTAAGCATGTCTGGTGCAAATTAGGGTTATAACAGAGATTGGGTGGGAAATCCCTCCTACGGACTAGCACTAAGGGTTTTATCATGCATGCAGAAATGACCTAAAGATTCTTACATTTTACCATCATCCCATGCCTAAACCCCATTATTCATATGTAAATACAAGGCTTAAAAGATTAAGTTGACGTACCTTATTTTTCGTGTTTGATGTTGATCCTTTTCGCACTTGGTCGTTCTTTGACTGCAACTCTCCTCCCAATGCTGACCTGCATTCACTAAAGACAAACAAATAACTCCACATACATTTGATCTATGAACTAATGGGTTAGAGATTTAATAAACCATACAATCAATATTTCAATAATGACAATCTCATATGGCGGGACGGGAAAAGCAATTCTTTTATTAACTTCACAATGATACCTTACAATGATAAAGTCGGTTACTGCTCCTTGATCCTGGTCCTGGGTTTTTCTTCCACTGTCTTCCAACTTCTTTGCTCTATACTTCTCTTTGCACAAGGATGGCTAAAGGTTGGGACAAATGGAATGCTCAATCATGTATAGTTTCTTTACTATGATTCTCCTCCTTTCAAATGGGACCCTTCTTTTATAGGCTAGAAGAAGCTAGGTATTTGGTCAAGTGATCGACCATGCATGGCCGAAAGGTTTAGTTAACTTACCCAAAGCTATGTGTTTCGTCAACAACTTCCGTTTTTTCGTGCTTTTGTAGGTGCACGCGGGTTGTCTTGGGTCATCTAGCGTGTACACGCGTGCAGTAATGGAGCAGGGCACGTGGGCCTTTATAAAAGGGGTTTTTAAGAAGAGTTGTTCAGCAGTGTTTTGGCAAAGAAGGAATCTGAGATGGCTTGATGCCAGGTAAGCATGTCTAGTGCAAATTAGGGTTATAACACTCATGTATCAAAGACTTATGTCAATAATATGATGCCTGAGTCTCATCATTTTGTCATGATTTTGTCCAATGGAAGTTGTATCCAACTTGAGTCAGCCATTCTGTAGTTTTTCTCTTGACTTTCATGAGTCGACTATCCTGAGAGTCCAGTCAAGTTCAGATTCAAAATCAATGAAGTTTTTTGCCTGATGATCGAGATCCTCTAGTCTTTCCCCTAAAACATGTCGAAGACCTCAGGGTAGTGAGTCTTACACTCCTATTGTACTCCTACCTGAGAGTTTGAAGATTTTGAAGTTGTTTCTCAAGTGATGTAGTCCTCATCTCCAATCACAAGCATCAATGCTTCTTGAAGATGCATATCATATTGTACTTGTATATCTTGAGATGATCTTGACATGTAGATCCGTTGTTTATTGTTCGCGGTTGCACTTTATATGGACATTTATATTTTTTCTAGTAGTCATATATGACATGGATATGCAGTGTACTTGATTTGTAGCCATGCTTAGTTCATCTTGGGCATGGGTATGCCTGCCTCGAAGAGATTATGATTATTTTGTAGATGGCATGCTCATGAACACTCGTCTCGGGCTCACTCAACTCTTTGCTTTCCCACTGTGTAAAGATATTGTAATGTATTTCAGCCATCGGTTTCTCTTCTGACCTCACACATTAGGGGGCATCTGTTATAGTCCAAAATGCCTTATATGTGCATAAAAGACATTGGCCCTTCCATTTACATACTTTGTTAAAATATTGTTGAGGCTTCCTTTTAAAAAACCATTTTTTGGATAGTGGACGAGCCTTGCTGCACTAATAGGCCGCATACACATGCATGTTGCATTCTAGTTATACCATGTACATATGTTTGTTGCATGCTAGTTAGCCCGCGTTTACCTCCAAAAGTTGCAAAAAATATAAAATTGCATAGAATTCAGTGGAGTTTACGAACTATAAAGGGTTTCCTAACCATTTTACCCCTTGTAGCCTGTCCCCAAACCCAATAACCATATTTTTCTCATATTAAAAGAGTTTTTTGGGAGTCATTTATGAACATAAGCAAGAGAAGAAGAAAACTCTCCCAAAATCCCTTCCCCTTCTTATCCCAATATTTGCATCATATTCTTAGTTTTAGCCTCAGCCTTCCCCTCCAGCCTTTCTCCTTATGCAACCCTTCCTCATTCCCTTGATGATATGTTGGTTGTGAGAAGCTAATGTGGGATTGACGCAATTGGAGTCACGACAGAGGAGCCCAGACTTGGTTCATGGAGCAGTTGTCAGGAAAGGTTGTAATCCTTTTTGTGTTGAAATTCAATAAAAGAGTTCATTCTTGTCCCAAAACCCTATGTTTACATGATTTTGTTAATTTGTGCATTTATATCTATATATAAACTTTTAAAGTGATCAACAAAGATTGCATATGTTTTTGCATTGTATTCCTAACCTTTTGCAAGTCATCTTTGGGATGATATTTGTGATCTAGGAGGTGACAAAAAGTAAAAGAGATCAACACGAACCGCAAGGACTAAAGGTGCACTCATTAACTCTCTTTCCTTTCTTTCTCGTCACCTTGTTTAGATGGTTTTTGGGTAGCTTAAGGGTAGAACAATATTTTAAGGGAGTTAGTGCTCTCCCTTTACCTTAGACCCAGTATAGGGAGATTTTCCCCGGGATATGTGCTATTGCTTATGTTATATACATAGACTATCTCGATAAACAAAGATCGATTATCTTGTGTTGTTGTTGTAAGTGTTCATACTTCGCCAAGAGTGTTGTTGTACCATGTTTGAGAAGTTTTTTCAGTCAAAACAAATTAAAGAGGGAATGTTGTGTGCTATGTACGTAATTTGTTTTCCTCCAAGCTTATTTTTCTTAAGATAATGTTGAATAAATTCAAAATGGAAGCTTGTACACCAGTCAACACACCTATGGTCACAGGTTATAAATTAAGAAAAAATGATGAATCTTCAGAAGAAAATCAAACATTGTATAGGTCAATGATTGAAAGCCTACTATATGTAACGACATCACGACCATAAATTTTGCAAACAATAGGATTGGTTGCACGATTTCAAGCTCCATCAAAAGAAACTCAGGTACAATCAGTAAAACGTTTATTCGAATATTTAAAGGGAGCCTTGGAATTTGGATTATGGTACTCAAGAGGCGAATATTTTACTCTAACTGCATGTACAAATGCAGATTGGGAAGGAAGTGTTGATGATAGAAAAAGTGCAAGTGGAGGACGTTATATTCTGGGCAACATGCATATAAATTTCATCCAGTATTATAAATATTCCTTACTCCAACCTTGAAGGATTTTTTATAGTTGGGAATGAAATTTGACAACAGATCAACACATTTGCTCGAGGAAACTTCAAAATCCATTGTGAGTTGTGTATTGAACTTTGGGAGTTGGCATGGTTTGAGGTATCTACTGTGAAAAATAAAAGACAAGTCCACATAGATATTCTTTACATTGTGACCAATATTGAACATGTTCACGAAAGTGTTTTTGAAGGACAACTGTATGGTGGTTTGATGACATTAAATCACTAACAAACCAACAACATAAATGTGGCAGTGGAAGACCCCTTAGAAGCTATGAAGGAACATAACAAATTGAATATTCAAAGCACATGGAGATGTCATAAGTTGTAGATGGATTTTTTTTTTAACAACAATAAACCATTCATTTTTTAGCATTATATTGTGAGAAATTTTTGAAGGAAACCAATCCTATCAGTTGTTAATAGCTAATAGTACTTTGGTAGTGAAATATCTAGTAAGTCTTTGACAATTTTTTAATAAGTAGAAAAATGAGTAGTTCAGGAGACTGATAGTAAAACAAAGAATATTCAGTAATTATAGCAACAAAATGTAGTACATTCACAGGGGGAGATACTTTAGAAAAATACAAGAGAAAGCACAGTCTAAGGAGTGAGCATCACAACAAAAGAATCTATGCAAAAAAAGATGAATCATATTCCCATCAAGTACCACTTCCTAAGAGAACATGCAGTCGAACTAAGTGTCAAGATGGAATACATAATACCACGAAGGAACAATTTGCATATATTTTTTCCAAACCTCTTGCTAGAGAAACATTTGAATATCTCAGACAGAAGCTGGGAGTCATATGTCTCTCATCTTGTCAATAAAGAAACACAACTCAGAGGGAGCATACCTTTTCCATTGATGTCAAAGGGGGGGGGATTACAGATTGGGGGAGAGTTGCAGACAGGTGGAGGAGGATCATAGATAGGTAGAGTTGCAGACTAGGAAGAATTATTTCTATTTTTGCAGGATTACATGTTTTTAAGTACACGGTTGTCATCAATGACAAAGAGGGAGATTGTTGAATACATTATTGTCATTGATATCAAAGGTAAGTAAGTCTTCAAATATAAATGTGACTTCAACAAATACAAAAGTGGAAGCGGATTAGAAATGAAGTTACATAAAAGTGGATAAGAAATGAAATTACGTAAAAGTGGAGTTAACATGAAAGTGGAATAAAAAAAAAAGATAAAAGTTACAAATGAACTTACGTAAAATTGGATTAAAAAAGGTAAAAGTGAAAGTGGAGTAAAAGTGCACATAGTATTTGCACATGGATTTAAAACCCATGGTATGTTAAAAAGTGAATTAAAAAATAAAAAAAGGGGAAAAATTAATTATTTGTTTAATAAATGTCGTGTCTTTTCAAATGAATATGAATTTTCATGTAAAGCAAATGGTAAAATATAAATGGAGAAGAGGATTGTGACAAATAAGTGTGTGGATGTGTGGATGAAAATGTTATTTTCTGATGCATATCTTTTGAGGAGTGACGATTGAATATCATTCAAATATCGACACTTAAATATTAGCGAAGATCGATCATATCTGGTGTTCTAGAAAATAGATCTGGCGTTTTAGCAAACAAAACTTGCAAAGGTAGATCTGAGGCATAAGTAGAAGAAGTAGCAAGATCTGGTGAAGGTAGAATGAAAGAAGAAGTAGCGAGCGCAGACTAGACACGACAAAAGCATAAGTACTGAGCGCATAGCAGATTTGATAAATACAGAAACATCAAGAAGATTAGTGAATGAATGCATATGAGGAACTTGTAAACTTGTAAGTAGGTTAATGCCTACAAATAACAGAGGGGATTGATGTCTCTAGTAGGTCGATTCCTACAAAGAACATAGGGGATTAATGTTTCTTATAGGGAGATGCCTACAAACAACAGAGGGATCAATGTCTCTTATAGGTCTATGCATCCAAACAACATAGGGGATTGGTGTTTCCAGTAGGTCGGCATCTGCAAACAACAGAGGAGATTGGTGTCTCTTGTAGGTCGATGCCTACAAACAATAGTGGAGATTGGTCTCTCTAATAGGTTGGTGCCTACAAATTAATAAATAAATAAAAATTGTGGTTTTCTCCCGAAAGAATTTTCACTTTAAATATTGTGTCTTCTAGTTGTTACATTTATGTAATTATTTCATTATGGTTTATGAATGTTAAAAAGATAAAGATAACCTTATACTAATTCACCCCTCCTCTCTGTATAAATATATCAATAATCTTTCCATCTAGAGTGTTTCTTAATTGTAAGTTTTGTTTTTTTTTTGTTGTTTTGGAGCTTTGTTCAAATGAGTATCAGATTTTGTGGTGTTTGTGTAAATAATTAAATTCAAAGTTGGACACCTAATTCCCCTGCAAAATTCGAATGACCTACTCACGATCCTTTGCTGATTACAATGAAGAACGCAATGTGTTTTAAATAGTTCTTTTACATGGTGGGGATTGTACCTTGCGTGAGATTGAGTGTACCCCACCCTGATATCCTTGGACGTTTTGGACTGGTTTTATGAAGCTTGACGTGTTGAAAGAGATCGAAGATATCTCGGATAGCGTGAAATTAGTTTAATTAGGTGCTACTGCGTTGAACACATTGGAAAGTGTCTCGGTGATCCTCGCACCCTAATGCTCTTTCTGGTAGAATTTATTTTGCGTGCAACGAGAAGATACGCTTTGAAAAAGGAGGCAAAGCTAGTTATTATTTTCTCTGATATTCAATTTGCCCGTGTAAAGTTATTTTCTATGTTTTTTCTTTCAATGAATGACGTTATATAGTAAATGTACGATATATTTACGTTTGATATATAGTAAATGGCTTGCCTTCTTCGTAATGAGTACTACTACTAGTTTGTACAACATCTTTCCCATTTAATAATTATGAGCTTTCTAGTTTGAAGAATCTCTTACACCTTTTGCAATGTAGAAGTGGCGTGGGAAGAAGTTGTGAGTTCCAAGTATTTGGTGACATAAATAGTATAAAAGTTATCTTACTCCTTATGATTAGAGAAGATAAGTTATCTTTAACAAATATTTAAAAATAAAAGTTTTTCCTAATGTAGAAGATAAATTATCTTTAACAAATATTTATAAATAAAAGTTTTTTCTATTGTCTATATAGAGGATGAAGTTTTTTCTTTGGATGAAATAGAGTTTGAGGTTAAGCGGCATGCAAATGGAAAAGCTAAGGACATTGAACGCTTTCAAGTTGAAATTTCTAAAATCGGAGGGTCTATCTTCATCCCTCACATACACAAGCTCTTCAATTTAGCAGTCAAGTATAGCTTCCCTAAACCTTGGATGCAAAGCCTCATTGGTCCTATTTTTAAAAATGGGGAGATAAACATTCCCTCTAATTATAGGACCATTATGATTAGCTCGATTTTAGCCAAGCTGTATGGAATTATTTTGGAAAAGAAGATTAGTCTTTGGCTAGAAAGTCATAGTAAAAGAGCTAAAGGGAAGGCCGAGTTTACGAGATATCATTCAACTGTGGACCATCTTGCTACCTTTAGAATCATTGCAGAGGAGTTCCAGAATACTAAAACCAACATTTTTTGTTGTTTTGTTGACTTTATAAAATCTTTTGACATGGTTCCGAGGAAAAACCTTTGGGATAGGTTGGAAGAGATAAGAGTGTGTTTCGATTTGAGGGCTGTTGCAATAAGGTTGTATGATAATGTTATTGCAAGTTTAAGAACACATAGGGATGGTCAAAAGAGATTAATTGCAATAATGATGTCAAGCAAGGTTGTCCCTTGTTCCCTACCGTCTTTGGCATATACATTGATGAGTTAGAAGATTGCTTGGAAGAAGCAGGTTGTGTAGGCCCTAATCTCACTGGTATAGTCATCAATCTTCTTCTTTATGCCGGTGATATCGTTCTTATGGGTAGGAGTCCTTGCGATCTTGAAAAGTAACTAAGAATCCTCAAGGAGTTTTTCTCCAATATGGGTATGACTGTTAGTACCGACATGACTAAAGGCATGTTCATTAAATCCAATAAGATCACTTATGATACCTTTGTATATGACAACAACAACTTGGAGGAAGTGACTTCATACAAATATCTTGGAATCGATATTCACCACAAGCTCAACTGGAATTATAGCATTGAGAAAAGGATTATTGGGGGATGGAAAGTTTATTATGGGCTTGAAAACAATTTTGTAAATGAGTCGATCTTTGGATATGGGATAAGAAGAAACTCCTATTTGAGACTCGTGTTACACATGTTGTTCTATATGGATGCAGTATCTCTTGCACATCCTCGAGAAATATAGAGAAAATCCAAAAGAGTTTGATAACCTATAATCTCAAAATTAAAGGAAATATGCCCTATCCCATACTCTTCTTAGAGGAAATCCTTTCCCTCATTGAGAGCACGACTATGACTAGATACCTAATGTATAAGAACAAGTTAAGCAACATGGAAGAAAAGATACTTCCTAAATTGATTCAAAATCTAGTCGTAACCACCTTCGACTCAAGTGAGGATGGCATAAAGATGCCCATTCCTGGTTAAGCCATTGGGAAATAATGGAAGAGACCATTTTGTAGAATAAGGATACTATTAAAAATATTATTAAATCAAAATTTAAGGAGAAAATGTCATATGATAAAGAGTTAGAGGAAAAAAAAATTGAGGTATTATAAGGATGTAATCAACCCTAATATGGAAGATCAAAATTATCTCTTTGTTTTGACAAGTGTAAAAAAAAAAATAAGCATTCCTAAGATAAGAACAAATTTTCACGAGCTCCATAGTGAAATTAGGCGTTGATCAATTCCTAAAACACCATGGGATGAAAGAGTGTGTCACCTTTGTGACACTGAGAAGGTTTAAGATGAAAAATACTTTCTCTTAGATTGTCTAGCCTATACCAAGATTAGATGTCAATTTCAAAATATTTTTCACACTACCAACCTTCCTAACCTTCTAACTCAACAAAACTATGGTGATCTTGTAAAGCTTCTCTTAATGTCTTTCGAGCACAGAAACACAATTCTAAAGAATTGCAAGTAATCCCTTGCCCTCTTAATGTCTTTCGAGCACATAAACACAATTCTAAAGAATTGCAAGTAATCTCTTACGCTCTTAAAGTCCAATAAATCAATTCAGTTTTAATGGACATTAATCATCATCATATTATAAAAAAAATTATTAATTAATTAATAAAAAATCATGAAATGATTCATTTTATAGAATAAATCTTTATTATAAAATAAATTATTCATTGTAAAAAGAAATCAAATGCAACTCCTAAATGATTATGAGAAAATAAATACCTTTAACA